>JAKZJZ010000333.1:0-55000 GCA_022702705.1 Papilionanthe hookeriana x Papilionanthe teres | reverse complement strand
TTGTTCTACTCTGTTACCCACATATCACCATAGTGAGGTAACACGAGATAGAGCAGTTCGAATTTCGCATTCGGAATAACGAAGCATGAACATCGGGAGAGTTATTTATCGGAATATACTAGCCACTCCTCGAAATGAGAGTGGAGCTGGATTGGGCCACCCCGGATTGATTTTCGCACTCTGCCAACTTTCTGGAGTTGAGGCTAGAGATGATGAAGAATGGGTGGAACCTATGAAACCACTTACAGCTGCTAACATTAAGAAGTATGAGTCCCATGAAGGGTGGAGAGCAGGAGTAAGAAGTTATTTTACTCAATCAAGTAGAGATCACCCTCTACTAGCTATGGACCTCCCGAGCCTACCACCCCTACCTTACAAGATCCGATGAATGAATTGACTCGCATAGGAGGAGTTTTGAGCGGTTGGAGAGACCATGGGGAGAAGGTTTGATCATTTTGATCAAAGGATTGATAATCTGGAGAGGAGACATGATTATGACGGTGAATACCTCCGGCGACATTCGGAATACGAGATTGCATATTATGAAGGCTGAACGTCGTTATAGGAGTAGAGATTTAGATGTTGTCTTTCCGGAATGCCCTGAGTACACTCGGTATCACCTCGCTCGGTCTTCTCAGCAGACTTACTGAATCAAGGAGGGGATGATATAGTTTGGGACTTTGATGCTGAAGATTAGGACTTTATGTATTTTATTTGTTTGATGTAAGTTATTTTGAGGACTGTTTATGTTTGTAATATTCAGTACTTTATTTTGAGACATTAGATGTTAGTTAGATTAATCTGCTTGGATTGTTATAGTAGTTAGTTTTTGTTTTTGTGTTAGTTAATTGCATTTGTTTTTATGTTAATTAGGATGTTAGTTTTTTTTAATATGTTTTTTATTTTATTTTGTATTGTTTTAAGTTTTTAAAATTGTTAATCTGTTAGTTCAATTGTTTTTAATATGTTAGTAATTCATATGTGTAGTGTAGAGTTATTTTAATTGTTGTATTTAATACTTATCTTAGATTTTATCCCTGCATTTTCTTTAAATTGTTATATATAGATGGAGAATACTAACAGTACAGGTTCAATGAAAAATGAAAAAGCCTGCAAAAATTTCAAAGAAAAAAAAAGAAATACCTAAACTTCAAAGGTATGATTTATTTACTTTCCTTCTTATTCATTATTTAGAATAGATATAAAAATTTAAGTTTGGGAGGAGAGTAAAATACAAATTTAGTTATTAACTTGTTCTCAATTTCTATTTTTAAATTATTATAAAAATGATTTTTATAGCAAATTTTTCAATTTGATTTAATATGAATTATTTTATTTAATTATTATAAAAGATTAAATGAAATATTTCTAGTACTTTAATTAATTAAATAGAATAAAATATTTGGTTAAAGGGAATAAGAATATAGTAAACTATTTTTAGTAAGGAAAACTATATTCTAAAATTAAAATTCTTAAGTATTCAAGTGAAAAAGAAAAGATTGAAAATCAATGAAGTAAAAACTATGAAGTATATATAAGCTAAGAAATATTCCTAAGTTTCAAATTTAGGAAGATGAAAATGAAGTTCAAAATTATTAACAGGCTCTCCAGATATAGTAATCCTCATTAGAAAAAATGAAAAAGAAAAATAAAAAAAGAAAGAAAAAGAAAAGAAAAGAAAAAGAAAAAAGAAAAATGAGGAGAAGCTTGAGGAGATGCCTTATAAAAAATTGGCTTCATTTGATTTAACCTAAAGGGAAAAACTTAGATATTTCCAAACTTATGTTTATGGATTAGAATTTTACCTAATAGTATTTTCTTGAATTTCTTATCATATGAATATCTTAAGTAGTTATTCTTTTAAATATAGTCATTTCTGAAATGAATAGTAAGTTAGAAATCTTAGACCTGATGACTAAATAATTTATTTCTATAAGATTAATTAAATTACATGAATTATTTTTATTTAACTTTATTATGATATTAATTAATCTAATTCGTAGTTATTTAAATTGAAAAATCTTATTATAAAACTCATTATTTTTATGTAGTACTAAAATTACTTGAGGACAAATAATAAGTAAGTTTGGGGGATTTTGATCGCTGAAAAATTTATTAAGAAATTCATACCTATTTTTGATGAAATTGCACTTTAAAGAAGGGTATTTTCTTTATTTTATTGCAGGAATGAAGAATTTAGGTGATAAAAGCAAAAAATCATAAAAAGGAGCGAATTTGGAGCAAAATCATGCAATTTGTGCTGAGTCGCCGACAGCGAGATCGAGCCAGCCGACGGCGAGGTTACGAGAAGAAAATTCTGAAGAATTTATAATTGTCTCGCTGACAGCGAGCCCGAGCCCGCTGACAGCGAGCTAGAGCGGTTTGAAGGTATAATTTTATATTATGATCTTTTTTTATAACTTTTAGGTAAAAAATTTATAATTTCAAGGTCCTTAGTGAGCCTAAGTTATAATTTTTTTAGCATCCCAGATAAATTAGGAAAGAAATAAGGAAGACAATACAATCATGGAAACACGCAATAGAAAGTAAAAGAAAACTAAATATATAAAAGAGTCCACTATCACAAGACAAAAGCAATAAAGGTGGTCGGACTCCACAAATATGTGTCAGGACCTAGATTTATACAAAAAATAGAATTCATAATTAAGGTAAGGGACATGAGTTGCCCCTTCTTGTCCCCGACACGTGGTTTGATGAATCATCTGCCTAAAAAATCATGCTTATGCCTTATGTCTGATACAAACTGAGCCTAGAGACTATATAAAATAAATTTGGTAGAGAAAATAAAGACTCGACCTACATGAAAATAATTTTAGTAGGAAAGCCTACAAGCATGCAATATATAATTTGTGTAGTGTTTACCATTAATGCCTTTTACACCTTAACAAAAGTGACAGCTAACTAGAAAATATGCAAGTTATTCACAAAAAAAGTTACTTGTATTATCAGTTTAATCTTTTAAATCTTTAACACGGCCACTTCTAGTAAACTAAAGTATGTTTTATGGATTAAATATTCACTAGGTTATAAATGCAAGTATACATATCGTACAAGTAATGAAGGGCTCTAATGGAGTCCTGAGTATCAATCCCACTGGGAGATGAAATTTCTTATAATATTAAGTCAAAGAAAGTATATCTAAGCTATAGGAAAACTTAAGTACGAAAGTAAGTTGAAGTTCATATTAAAAAGCTAATGGACTATGTTTACAAAACTAGTCTCTAAACTATAAAGTTTAATCTAATGTGAGCAAGCTAAGTTTATAACTAAGGTTTTAAATTTAAGAAAATATCTTTCCCTTTTACAATGAGGTTATAGTTAGTGAAGAATAATAAATTTCTAAAATTGTAATGTGTCAAATAGGAGCAACAATATTAATTTATCCTCTTACGAGCAATAAAGAGACCTTGGCTTATCTAAAGTTTAGTCCCAAAATTTGTGATTAAGCTGGGAAGATACAAGATCTCACTCTTGAGTTCCCATGTTCCAAACATTTGGACCAAATTGGTGATTTTAGTCTATTACTCTAAAATCTTTAATTCTATACTCATCAAAGTATTATTCCTTATTTATTTGAACTTAACCCCAAAGACTACATTCTCATCGACAAAATTAAATGTTATTCTTACTTGGTTGTTGAAAGCACAACCCTCTCAAATCATATGTTTTCAGAACAGATTTGAACAAATAAATTGGCTAGATCAATAAGTAAATTAAGTTCAAAGTTTGAATCACCACAATTAATAAATTAAAATCAATTCAATACAAATATGATTCTTCACATAACTATATTTCAATGTAAAGGGAAAGACAATGTAAACTACTCATAATTCATGATGAAGATACAACAAAATATGGATTTATATGTATAGAAAAAAGTTTACACGAAACTAAAAAATAATGTCAAACAACTTACTCTAATCTCCTCCCCAAGCAAATTCATTGAAATATTTTCGAATCACTTTCTCTTCTTATAATCTCACTCAATTCTCTTTTAGATATGTAATGAAGAAGAAATCTCTCACTTTCCCTCTCCACTTACAATTTTTTGAGAAAATCTATCTCTAACCCTAATAGTAGATTTCCCCCCTTTTTATTGTCTAAAATCATCATTTTATAATTTTAGTCCAAAATTCTAAGAGTCTCCATAGGCATCTCTTCAAAACTCTTCCAAATTCAATTTATTTGGAGGAATAAGTGCTCTTGCGCGATTTGGCTGTTGGTGCAAGTTTAAAGGTTTGTTTAATTTAGGAGTAGAAAAAATCAATTTTAATATTAATTTTTTAAAATATTAAGTTGAACCAATCTCAAGTAAATAATAGTTTAAATAATCAAGCACTCATCACAAGCGATGTATCTAATCCAAAGAATAGATGCATTGCTCGAAGGTGAGGCTTGATCAAATAAATTGAAGGATCCATGACATCTGTTTGGTATGTGAACCACTTGTGTTGACCGACAACTTCCCATATCTAATATGAAACAATTAGATAGGTTTTATATTAATCTGTGGTCTTTAAGTTTCCTATAAGGGCAAGCCCTTATAGTTAAGTACAGCTTAGATAACCGAACACACCTAACAAAACTCATTATAAAGATCAAGAAATATTATTTTCTTGACTTCCAAAAGGTAGGATTCTTCATAGTAATGTGGTAAAAAGAAATCCAATATGTGAATAGCTCAAGTTTCGAACAATTATTATTGGAGTCCAAAGAAAGAGAAAGCAAGGGAAAACACAACTCCAAGAAGAATCTTGGTGATTTCCCAAACCATCCTATTGTTTGGCTCCAATTTTAAATAATTATTTAGTATTTTATCCTACAAATTTTATTATTTAGGGCTTGCATTCACTTGATATCGATCGTGTGAATAGCCTGGATGATAGGAGGATTTTTATCATATAAGATTACAACCTCAAAAACCTAAGACGAGTTATGGCTTATATTGCACAAAGTGCAAAGGCCTAAAGGAATAAAGTGAGGTTTTATGTTGCACTAGGAAAACTACCTTGTTGTCCTATTTTTTGTTATTTTAATCTAAGGAGTTTTACTATTGAAGATGGTCGTGCTACCTAGTGTATATGCTCCGATATCCTCGTCATAGTAGATTTAATTGTGGAAGTGTCAAATTGAAGAGATGAGAGGTGTCATGTTTAGAAATCTTAGAAATTGAGGTGTCTTATTGACTTAGAGGAGAATTTTATGTTGATTATAGCAACATCGGTTAGGTCACACAGTCCCCTCGTTCCGGCACCACTATTTTTTTTTGAACTCACTTAGTTTAGATAAATTTATTAAACTCAAATTTATTAGTTCTGTACTTTCATTTAGGTCGCGGGAAATCTCGTTAGCAGCCGTAGGTTGCCTCATCCCAGGTATTCCTGATTATCCAAAGAGACGTTTTAATTTAGTTGCAATTGTGATTTTTTTTTTATTAAATTTTGACTGTTGTCCTATATTTTGACTGTTGTGGTGGTGAATTATCTTTGTTTTGTTTCTACCTTAATTTTTGTTATGGTTTTTCAACTATCCTAAAATTTTTAGTATTGACATGCAAGGTGATATTGTTATTTAACATGCAAGCTTACAATAAAAAAAGTACACGAAAAGAAGATGTGAGAAACTTATAAAAGCGTACTGTCGTGTCTTCTCGTTCCTTCACCTGAAATTTTAGTATATTTTGTAGTAAACATTTATAATTTGCTGGGAAACAAATCCTATGGATAGGTTCTTCAGAAGCCTACCAAGCCCTATGTTATAATTGGGTGGGTTTTATTTATTCATATGAGTGATTTTCTCTTTTAATGAGTATGATAGATTCATTTGTTCAACAAGATGTCCAAATGACTAGTGAAAAGATCCAAAGAATGCCTAGATATTTCACAACCCTTTTGAACATTCTTGAGTTCACTTGAACTTATCATATTCACTAAATGATTCATCCATTTCATACCCTTATGCTTAGTGAATTAATTTTTTGACCATCTCAAAAGTGGGGTAATTATCACTTGAAGTTCTATTTATGAATTAAATGATTAAATAACATTACGGGTAAATTGATTTAATTAAGAAGCTTAGCCAATATTAATCTTTAAGGTTGAGCATGTAGTGTTTCAAATATATTCAACATTAATCTTATCAACTTTTCTAATCCGTATTATTCCAATTTGATTAAGCCTAGCTCACTATCAATCCCTTAAGACTTAGTGGGTACATTTGTAATTTTAGGAAATGTTAAGTGGACTTATGTGATTATGATTCTTATCAAAATTTTGAATTATTGTTAAACCACTAATTAGGGGTTTTGAATCATTGGGTATTATTTCCAAGAATAAAACCCCTAACTCAAGATCATTTAATTTTAATTATCTTCAAAATTATTATAAATAAGGAATCTACTAGTTTATCCTTTAATATGACAAAAGTAAGATGGGTTTCTACCGCTTATCCCTCTTGTGCCAATAATTTTAACATGTTTATTAAGATCATTCATTACCCATTTACCCTTTAATTAGACGTAAATGTTAATTAAGGCTAAATTCCTGAAAATTGCAACTTTGCCCTTAAGGCCTTAATACTTCCTAATTAATCAAATTTGACTCAAATGACTTTAAAATCTTTATGTGACCCCACTTATGGGTTAATTAAAATATTAGAGGAGAAAATGTGATTTTACTAAATTTAATTTAATTTATATAATTATTTTAATGCAAAATAGGGATTTTTAAAGATAATTCAATAACAAAATTAAAACAAATTATTTATTTTAAAAAAAATTAATGGAGATTCATCTAGATCAGTGGACCACGTGAACCAAATTTCATGATCTTTTGACTTTTTATTTAATTATTAAAGTCCATGTTGACCTCATTTTTGATGAGGTCTTCTCTTCTTCTCTTTAGTACTTAGGATCTAGCCTTAGGCTTTTCCTTTGACTATCTTAGAGGACTAGAATTGGGACCCACCCTCTAGAATTTCAAACCACTTCTTAACTCCCTGCAAACTCCACAAACTTGATTGTAGACCCCTAATCACCTAGAGGGTTGAAATCAAATGTGGAAGTTTAAAGGATGAGTTCCTATAGGACTCTTTGGCCTTAGGACTGCTCCCAGGTGGCCCAGTGCAGTGAAGGGGCTGACTTACACACACACTATACCTATACACTACACTTTCACACACCTATACCTAACTTGACCTCCTGACTCATGTAGGTGATTCACATTGATGGTCCTTAACCCCTAAGCCCTTGGCTAAGAGGGTTAGGAACAACATAGTGGATGCCTCAAATGAGTCCCTTCATGGCTCATGTGGGCTTGATGTGGCTTCATGGCTCAACCAAAATGATTTCATTCCACTCAAGTTTACCCAATCTTCAATTTTCCAAATTTTTAATTTTTGACCCCCGGGACCCTACACCCGCCTAACCTACCCAAAGCCCTTGAAATTACCCAAATTTTTCAAAATCACCTAAATTACCCAAAATTCCCCAAAATTAATCCCAAACATTTCCACATCACTCAAATTGATCATCCATACCCAAAAATAACAAAAATTCCAAAAATACCTCCCAATACCCTCCAAATACCCAAAATACCCCCCTTGACCCAAAAATCCAAAAATTCAGAAAATTCCCAGAAAATTCCACAAAATCCCAAATATTCCCAATTTCATTTTGTCCAACTACACCATGGGCCAATTTTGTCAATTTATCCTACTTTTGTCAAAACCCCCAATTTGACCCATTTTAACCCAAAGTGAATCCAATGTCAAACCAAACCTACCCAATTGACCCAAATTCTGGTCCAATTCAATCCTAAACTTCAATTCAACATTCTCAACACCAATCTAGACCAAATCCAAGTCCAATTCGATTGACATTTGGATCCAATTTCACTTTTGGCCTTAAGGCCCAATTTTGACCTAAACCCAAACCTAACCCAAATGAGCCCAAACCCCAAAATCAAAGCCCAATCAAAGTCAAAACCTCTTTGAAACACTCCCATAAACATTTCTCAACATTAATTTCACATCAATTTTAACCCTAGCCCAACATTGGCCCAACTTGGCCCACTTGGACCTATATTGGCCCATTCACCAAAAGAACCTAAATTCAACCCAATTCAAACCCAAATCACCCCCAATTTTCTTCAAGTCACTCATGATACATCCATGAGCTAAACCCAACAATTATTTTGCCCAACCTCTTTACAAAATTTCATCCCAAAATCCATTTTAAAATTCAAAAGCCCACTTTCCTAAACCATCTTAAAAGCTCATCTAAAACCATTTCAAAAAGCCCAAAATCTACCCTAAAGCCCACATGACATCTCCACTTGCCATCCACTTAATAAAAGCCATTCCCTAAGTCCTAAATTCACCATCAAATTATTCCAAGTCAAGTTTCATACAAATTTCCATCAAATTACCAAAAATTCCTAAAATCTATTTCCAAGAAATTGACTCCACTTTTCCCAAGCCAAAGGTGAGCCATGCAAGCCATGGACAAGCCACATGAATCCATGGAAGGCTTGACATGTGATCAAGCCATTAATGGCAAAAGGAGGGGCCCCTTTCCTAATCCTTCTTAAACCCTTTTTTACCTTAAGCATGTCACACACTAAACCATGCTTAGCCACCTCATCATGGATGGAGACCACACCATTCTCTCTTGGCTGACCCAAGTGACCCTTTTCAGCCCAAGTTCAGGCCTTGGGTCGTGAACCTAGCCCAAAACCATGGGTTGACTCATTTGAACCCAAAATGGTCTTCCCCCCATTCCATTTCAATCCAAGATCTTTACACATGGCATTTGCCAATTGCTTGCACCAAGTCCCAGCCCTGACCCACCTGACCTTGAGGGTGACCCATGCCTGGCCGGCCGGCCATCAGGCCGCCGGAAAACACCATGGCCGAGAGCTCACATTTGAGCCCAACTTTGGAATTCTCCCTTACTGAGCTGCCCCATCCCCAGTGGCCATTGTAGCTGTTCTTCTCTTTCCAAGAGCAGCTGATCCCAAGCCCTAACTCTCCCCGGGAGGCCCTCCACCCTCTCCTATTTAAACACCACCCCCTCTCGGCCATGAGAGGTGCTCGAAACAAACCTTAAGGAAACTCGCCAAAATTGTTCCGGACTACTCCCCATACACGAGCACTTGATCCCCACCGAAATCCCCCGCCATTTCTTCTCTGCGAGCTCAATTTCGGAGTTGAAATCCAAGCCCAAAACCAGGACACTTCTCCACGAGTGAGCCAATCCCCAAATTGATTGGTTCTACACCTTCACTGGACCAAGGGAAGGTGTCCACCAGCAAAAGCCCCATCTCCGGGCCACCCAGCTTGCTCCAGCCTCCAAGCTTTGTGATCGGCCGTGGTCGAAATCCTACCTAGGCAATTCACCGGACCAGGAGACTTCATCCGGAGCTTGCCGGGATCCAATCGAAGGTGCAACAACCCTCAGATCGAAGCCACACTTCTCTGAGCAAAGGTATGGCCTCACTCTTCTTCCCGAGCTTCTGAACATTCTCCATTTCAATTGTGTAAATTTCATCCCACATAAACCGTATGGATGTATTCGTCTTCTCAAGATGAATCCATAGAGCATAAGAACATGAAAATCCATCGAGTATCGAGTGAGATCTTAGGGATTTAGTGTGGACGGCTCTCGAGTGAGGACGCTCGGGGACGATGAACGGATGCCGTCCATTCAATACACGCGCGGACTGACGGCTCAGATGGCGTCGGACCAGGAGACGATACGGGAACCGCGGGGCCCGGGCTGCTGACTCAAGCGGCGGCGTCGAATGGGAGCGCGATGCGTGTGCGTTCGGAGATGCCAAGGATGACGCGGCGCCGCGTGGATAAATAGAAAATTAGGGGTATTTTCTATTTATTTAATTCCCTAAACTTCAAAAATTCATAACTTTGTGTAGGAAAATCATAAAAATAAAATAAAAATACCCTCTTGCTCAGTGAACAGAGGAGAATAATGTGGAAAAGAAATTATTTAATTTCATCAAGTATTTTATTTTTAATAATTTTTTTACTCTCTGCATATTTTTAATTCTCCATGCATGTATACAATTCACCATGGCATGAGACCATAGAGCTTTTGAAGCCTCTGAATTTGGGAACATTCCCTGAATTTTCCAAAGTCAGAGGCCATCCCTATGAAAAGTTATTGATTTTTCAAATTCATGTTACTGTTTTGAGTATTTTAATTCCAATAAATAGCATGTTGTGAAATAAATTCTAGGAAAATTTGGTGATGTTCCTTATGACCAGAGGACCCTAGGAAAAATAGGTTTTGAGTTAGTTCATTTAAAACAACCCTAATTGGCTTAAACACCCAAAATGGATCTCTAATTAATTAGAGCTAACCATACATCAAATTGACTTGAAATCAATTCTCCACTCACCTTTAGGATCAGAGGAACCCACCATAAAAATTTGAGGTCAATTGGACTTTGTTAGCCCTACTAAATGGGTTGATTAAGCCACTTAGTCATTTTAAACTTTAAAAATTCATAACTTTCAAAATATCTTTCAAAAATTCACCAAATTGGTTTTGGAGCCTCTCTGATGTTAGGAGAATTTAAGAAAATTAAAATTTCAATTTTCTAAAAAAGTTGATTTTTAATATTATTTTAATATTTTCAATAATTAAAAAATAATAAAAAACACAAAAATAATAAAATTCACCAAAATGTCACATTTTGAATTTTAATCACTTAGGAACAAACCCCATATTTTTCTTAGGTCTATTTAGTGAGATATTAAATTTTAAAGCTCTAGGGTAATTTTAAAATTTAAAAAAAATGTATTTTCTAGCATTTTCACTAAGATAATTATAATAAATCATAGAAAAATCAGAAAATTACAAAATTTGATTCTCTGATTTCCTTGATATGAGAGAGATTTTTGAAAAATATAAAATTCATTTTTCAACATTTATTTTATTTTTAAATTAATTAACCCTCCAAAACTTAAAATAATTATAATAAAAATAATATAATTGAAAAAATCACCAAAATTGGTCCAAGTGGTCCTCTGGTCATTAGGAATGTCCCCTAATTTTCTTAAGGACAGAAACTTTCCCTTGGTCATGTTATTAAATTTTCCTTGGAAATCTTTATTTTCTACCAAAAATAATTATATAAATAAATTAAATACAGAAAAATCACATTTTCTCCTCTCATGTCTTTATTGACATATGAGTGAAGTCACATAAAAATTTCAAGTTCATTTGAGTTCAATTTAGTGAGTTATGAAATTATTAAGCTTAAAGGGTAAAGTGGTAATTAAAATTTTAACCCTTAATTAAAACTTTAGGTTTAATAAAATTAACAAGTAAAATATTTGATCCTAATCTGATTTGGATGATTGAAATTTAAATAATTAAAGGGTAGAAATCCATTAAACAATTTAAAATAATTAAACCTTAATTAAATAATTGATTAAATTTGGAAGAATAATAAAATTGGAATTATTAAAATAGGGATATCATTAGGAAGAGATTTATTCTTTAATTTAAAAATCCCTAAATTAATTATCTCATTAATATTTAATTTTTAATTAAAATGATAACTCAAATTTAAAATATTAAAAGACTTAATCATTAAACTAAAGTTAAATTATTAAACTCTTTTAAAGTGTCAATTAAAATTAAAAATAAAATTAAATTAAAATAAATTAGATTAAATTAAATTAAATTAAATTAAATTAAATTAAATAAAAATTAAAAGTTGAATTAAATTAAATGAATAAATTAAATTAAATTAAATTAAATAAATAAAATCAAATTAAATTAAGTTAAATTAAATTAAAGATTAAATTAAATGAATAAATTAAATTAAATTAAATTAAATTAAATTAAATTAAATTAAATTAAATTAAATTAAATCAAATTAAATTAAAATTAAATCAAACTAAATTAATTTAACATCAAATCAAACTAAATTGAATTAAATTAAATTAAAACTCAATTAAATTAAATTAAATTAAATTAAGTTGAATTAAATATAACATCACCAAAGACATAAAGAATTCAAAATAAATCTAAAATAACTTGAACACTATTCCAAATTTAAACCCATTAATTGAAATTAAACTAAATCACAAACCATTTGAACACCAATTTACCCTCGAAAGCTTTAGTTATCATAACTCCTAAACAGAATATTAAATGAAATGTTACTTCACTTATAGGACATTCAAACATCCTAGTTCACCGAGTAAGATAATAACAAAACTTAACTAAACCTCGGACGATTAATTCATTTGTGTAATTGAATTCATTTGGACTTAAAACAATCCTAGAAATATTGAAAAGATGTTTAAGATTCTTCTTAAGCACTTCCTCAATATGATAGGATATTTATAAGAACAATTGAACTCAATTGTTCTTTGATGAAGAAAATCGTCCTCAAACCAAAACACAAAGACCTAGACGTCATAGGAAATGACTAGCTATAGGATTAGGAACTTGGTAGAAAACCATAATCCTTCCCTTAGCTTTACCTAGGAACTTGCTTAAATATTCTAATTGTGTTTTAAGTGCAGCTTGGAATGACGGGAAGACCCTCCAGGTACGCTTTTGTTTTATTGCAATTTATTTTCTTGCAATTTACGTTATTGCAATTTATTTAACTGCATTGCACTTACTTTTCTTGCATGATAAACAAGCTGTTGCATGAAAACCCACACCTTTAGGATAGTCCCAAAAACCGAAACCAAAACTAAGTTAAAAGCCATTGCAAGATAAAATTCACCGCCACAACATTTCAAAATATAAAACAACTCAAAATTTAATCACAAACGTAACACAAAACTACAATTACAACTAAATTAAAACGTCTTGTTGGATGATCGGGAATACCTCGGATGATGTAACCTACGTGTTGCTAACGGGATTTCCCACGGTCTAAATGAAAGTGTGGAACTCATTCAGTTGAGTTTAGCAAATTCATCTGGACTAAGTGAATCCGATAAAAATAATGATGCCGGAAGGATGGAACCGTGGGATCTTAACCGGTGTCGTTATAATCAACTTTAAGATTTGTTTTAATTAAAACGTAAAGAAAAAAACTTGGAAATTAAGATTTTCTCTAAACCAAAACACTTTTCTCATCCCCTGATTTATGACTTCTAAAAATAAAACTCTGCAACAACAGTGAGCTCGGAGCATGGTGGGCAGCACGTCCATCGTCATCAACGAAACTCCGAGTCTACTTCAAGCAAAACTTTCCTAGAATTAAATAACAAAGCCATAGGACTTCGAGGTAGTTTGCCTAGTGCAACATAAATCCTCAACTCTTCGTTAGGCATTTACCTTGTAAATTAAGCCCTAACCGGTCTTAAGATTCCGAGGTAGTCGTCTGATACGACATAAACCCTCATTTCTTCGAGGCTATTTGTATGATTCTATCATATAAATATAAGCCCTAATTAATTAAAATTGGCAAGATTGAAATACTAAATAAACATTAGGACTTTCCTAAATCCAAGCCAAACAATAGGATAGTCGGGAAATTACCGAAGTTCACTTCGAATCCGTAATTTCTCCTACCTTTCTTCCTTTGAATTCCCAAAACAAAATGTTTCAAACTTGATCCATTCCCTGTTGAGATTCCAAAATTCAATCCCTTGAAAACTTAAACTTTGAAACCCTTGAGAGCAGAATTATTGATTATTATCGAGAGTTTTCTTAAGTGATTCCGGTCACCTAAGATGTAATTAACTATAGGGGCTTACCCTTATAGGGAATTTTAAAGAACCTGAGTAATATAAACCCCGTTTAATGCTTTCATATTAAGCAGGGGAATTTGTCGGCTTATAAAATTGGTTCGCAGACCAAACGGATGTCACAAATCTTTTAGTTTGTTTAATCGAGCCCCACCGTCAAGCAGTGTGTCTATCCTTAGAGATAGATACACGGTTTGTGGTGCAGTGCTCGTTTATGTAAACTATTTGGGATGTGAGATCGGTTTAATCTCATATCTTAAAACCTTCAAATTTAAAATTATTTTCAAAATCAAATACTACTTTTCAAATTATTTATTTAAACTAAATTAAAAGTTCGCCGACAACTTCTGTTAGTCGACACCCTTTTCAAAATAAAACACACAACCTAAAAATATGCCGACAAACTTCTGGCGACTCCGCTGGGGACTGTTCCTCTCTCCATTATAATCAGATAATTCTGCTTTCAAAAATCGGTAGTGTATCCATGTCTTTAATGGGTCAAACTACCCTTCTTTCCGTTGGGATGCTATGTTCATTTCTACCTTGAACAAGTATAGCCAACATTCTCTCGGATTTAGGAGCCACTGTTTAGACACCCCTAAACAGAGAGGTTCCGAGATCCTTTTACGTCATTTCTAAGGCGGGGTGGGCACCCAATAAGTGTTAGTTTAGGAGTGATCCTTCGAGACGAGAAGTTTTGCATAAGACCTTCTTTTCCTTTCCTACTCCGAATCGGATTCCTTACCTTCTCTATACCTTTGAACATTCTGTTCTAAATAAACAAACCCTTTTATAAATAACTCTTTTAACAAATAACCCCTTCTTATAAATACATGAACAAGAATGTGTTCGGACTCTTTTCGATTCCTTTCTTTTTGTCCTGATGAGAAGAAGCATAACTTGGGACTGACAATCAGGATCTACCCTGCAGAAATGGAAGCCCCGAAGCTGATTTTCTCCTTCACCAATGGACTGGACTTCGCTGTTTATAAGGATGAGCTGCCCGACAATGGGATCATCCGGTTTGGACAAGGGTTCGAGAACATGAATGTCAAGATCACCGACGTTTCCCTTTTCGCGCTGACAAACAACGTATCTGAAGCTAAGAAGCCGCTGATTGAGTTCAACCTTAGGTCGACTCAAGAGTTTCCTCCCCTGCAAAAGATCCCGACTGATAGGAGTACTGCTGTCCGCAGGAGGACCGTCCTTACTACCCCCACCGGTCTAGTTGTTTCGCACCTACCCCGACTTCGCCAAATTAAAGGGGAAAGAAATCCAGAATTATGGTAAACCTGTTACCGTGGAGGGTACAGATCTTCCTGTGAGACCTTCTGTTTTCAAAATCGGGTCTAGCTCAAGAATTCCATCACTGACAAGGACCCAAAGAAGAAACAAAAGTAGAAGGATCGCTAGAGAAGCCGTAGCCGCTCGAAATTGCTTTCTGGAGGAAATCCCGTAACTGCCTGAATATACACCGCTGCCTGAATACATACCACTTTTGGGAGGAAGCAGGTTCCATCCCCTCTCCGCCGCAGAGGACGAAGAAAATGTTCGCAAGATTGCTGCCGCATTGCCTCAGCCCGCATATTACAACGATAGCTGCAAGAAAAGGACTAGAACTACGCCGTTTGCTCGACTGCAAACTTTGATAGAGAAGTTAGCAAAGAAGGAAAAGTGCCCCGTATCGAAGATTCTACGAAGGATGGGGTGGGTACCAGTCAAATCCAGTCTTGGACCCCGAGTAGAACCCGCCATCATGACGGAAAAGCCAAGTAAAAGAATGAAAGCTAGTCCGCCTATCGTCGTCTCAGGATTACAGATTAGGGAGGATACCACCTTCCGACGATTTGGCCGACGGACCATCCGGTCCTAGACCTTCGTCGCTAGAAGGATGGTATGGCGTCCCACTACCGGGCGATTAAGATTGAAACAACGACCGAAAAGAAAGTCTCGCCAGGAGACTTGAATCTGAAGAAAGTGCTACTGCGATAAAGGGGACTCGTGAGAAGGGGACCCGGCAGTTATCGCAAGACAACCGCGAGGACGCACAGAAAAGCCCGCTAGAAGATGCCATGGAAATGTTGAGAACTGATATCCGACGATTAGCAAAAGAAAGAGAAGAGAAATTCGGAGATGAGATTGATTCATCGGAATTCATGGACGACGAATATGCAGAAATCAACATGGTCGAAACACGAGCTTCATCAGCTTCACAAGGTGCTCCTGCAGCCGCAGAAAGAGAGGAGCCAGAAGTGATGAGAAGGCAGCTTCAAGAGAAAGACGACACGATCGCCCAAATGGCGAAAAGGATGGAAGAGATGGCTGTAGCTCTAGCCACTCTCCAGAGTCAAGTGCAACCACAAAGAGAGACACTCCCGCAGGTCATTCACATTGTAGACGGAGGAAAGGAGATTACATCCGTCAACGGGGATGATCGACTGAAAAAGGATACAACACAAAGTATGATCCCCGAAAAGGATATCAAGAGCTTGGTAGAACAGCAGGTGCGAGAAGCCTTAGCACAATCAAAGAGCGGGACATCCATTCGGAAGGGTAGACCTTACCCGGATGAATTCGATGCTGTCCAGTACCCAAAAGGCTTCGTACCACCTCTATTCAAGACCTTCGATGGAACCGGGAACCCCCGACAGCATGTTGCACACTTTCGTGCCAGTTGTTGCAATGCCGGCGGGAGCGATGCATTACTCTTCCGACGGTTCGTCGGCAGCTCGTCGTGGATCGCCTTCGACCGGTATGCGTAGTTACCAAATGGTTCGGTGAAGACGTTCTCGTAACTAGAAAACCTTTTCATCAAGCGATTCGCCGGAGCTCGGCACCACATCACTATAGGTGATTTAGTGGTAGAGAAGCAAAAGCCGAACGAAACTTTGGTGGATTACATACTTCGATGGAGGAACTTAAGCATGAAGTGTGAACCACAACTACAAGAACAACATGCAGTCGGCATCTTACTTAAAAGCATTCACGGCCCGATAGCACTTCTCCTCAAAGGATTCACTATTAAGACTTTCGAGAAGTTGTTAAGCAAGGCCGGGAGCTTGCAAGAGGAGGCGAAGCAATTAAGTTTCGCCGACAAGACGGACAAGCAAAAGCCTGTGATGACTTTCGAAAAGAAATTCGGGATCGTTGCAGCAGTCGACAAAAGGCAAGAAACCAATACAAATATCGTCCGAACGGCCACAGCAACCTCAACAGAATTACCAGCAACCCCGACCCAGCTATCAGTCATCTCCACAGTATGAACAACTGCCTCGTCCGCAACGTACATTAAGGGAGCTTCTGAGCAGTGGAATATCCATTAAAGAATGAAGCAGCTGCCGAAAATGTTCCGTAGTCCGATGAAGACTCCGGATTTCCAGCTCGCCGAGCCTAAAAGACCGGAGGAAGTCAACAAGAAAGGTGATCCCAACTTTCGCCCCTACCACCGGATGCTTGGGCACAAGATAGAAGATTGCATTACCTTCAAAAGTTGGCTCAACGACAACCTTCAGAAAGGGAATATAACGATCCCGAAGGAGTACATGAAGGAACCCCAGAAAGGAGGTTCCGTCAATGTTATCTCAACTGATCCCATCATTCCGATAGATCCCTATACGACTGACGATGGATGGACTACCGCTTGGACAAGATCTTCGTAAAAGATTTTAGACAACATCCAAACTGCTTCGGTGCGAGCTTCAATTCAGAGTTCGAAACCTGCTAAGTCGGCACTATCACTTGCGATAGAAGAACCACCTCAACAGGAGACGATTGAAGAGAAGAAGAAGATCGACGAAGAAGAGAGGACCGAGACTCCTAAGGCTAGACTAGGGGCTGCTTATCCTAGGATAGTTGTTTCTGATTCAGGGGAGAAATCCCTCGAACCTCTGACTCTGTATGATTATCTGCTCACTTCGGTGGGATCATATAATGATAAGGGTGATGGCGTTGGCTACGTTTTGACTGTTTCTAATGATTACGTACTTAGCGACAATCCGGACATCGATTTCGATACAAATGACAATTCTCAAATCATACACAATCTCGACGATCAAAATAACAAAGAAGACATCCATCAAGGAGGCTACGAGAGTTCAACAAGCAATGAATCTATCTGCGAGTTTCGAGGAGCTCCAGTCACAATAGAGTTAGAGCCTTCAGACTCTGAAGCTAATCCGGAAGGGCCTGTCGTTCCGATTCGAGAAGAAACACCAAGCAAGCTCAACACTAGATTCGGATGAAATTACGAAGTCAACTTAAGAAGTGGAAGAGTTCTACCTCCGAGAATGGGTCCAAAAGACAAAGGAAAGCAGGTGGTTGTTCAAGAAGAACCAACCCCGACAGAAGAAATACCCATTCGAGAAGAAGCCGAGACACATGGAAATAAAGTGGACTACAACGTGCTAGCCCATCTTAGGAAACTACCGACCAAACTGAGCATCTACGACGCTCTCATCTTATCAAAGGAGATGAGAGAAGCTCTTATCAAGGCTTTACTTGATCCAGAAATTTGCTTAGCTCAAATGGCCGGAGATTCCTTAGATGAGGTTTGCTCGTTAAAGGAACAGCGAGGTGTTACCTTCACGGAAAATGACCTACTACTTGGGACAGCAGATCACAACCGACCGTTGTACATTTCAGTTACAATCGGAAAGTTTACGCTCTCCGCAGTATTGGTGGATCCAGGAGCATCAATTAATATAATGAGTCTCCGAACACTAAGCATATTTGGAAATTGATGCTCGTGAGCTCGAGGCCGACAAAATGTTATTAAGAGGATTCAACCGTAAAGGAGAAAGAGCCCTCGGGTCAATAACGCTACTAATGAAGACCGGTGACTTAGCAAAGACAACCGCAAAATTTCACATAATTGATTCGAAACGTCGTTCAACGCTCTATCGGGCCGACCATGGATACATGAAAATAGGATGGTACCATCATCTCTACATCGGTGCATCAAATACTACGATGGAGGGGAACAAAGTGCATCAAAGGTGACTTACAACCATTCTCCGTACATGAGATTGGAATCCATGAAGACGCAGACTTATTATGCACCACCGAAGAAAACAATCTTCTCCGGAGATACCGTAACAAATGAAGCAAAGAAAGTTCGGGACAACGAAGAACCCGAGGTTCTAGTCCAACAGCTCACTCACCACTCCCTTACGACGAGATGGTGAAGGTTTCTCCACAACTCGCATCCGAGGTCGAGGCCGGGGACGAGGTCGTGGCGCAGACGTTAGGACGCTTGGACAGAGGAAACCAGCCATCAATGTTGACTGGGAAGACGAGCTCGAAGAAGAAAAAGAAATCAAACAAGAAGCAGCGGCAATAAGTCGGAAGAAGCCGCAATTCAAGATCTCCCTCGAAGATGAAAAGAATGAAGAATACAAATCAATGTACGAGAAGATTAACCACTACGTAAATACTATGACCCTAACCCCTATCCATTCTAACAAGATCGAGGGTATGGTGGTCAAAGAGGTGCGTAGCGACGGTGCAAAGCCAATAAAATTCTACCGTGGTGCTCCTTCCTCCAAAACTGAAAATAATGTACAATTCGAAGATGTCACTTCATCAGAATTAATGGAATTACCTTTTGAGTGGTACTCTCCCTGTGTTCAAAATTTAATTCAACGTGGTTTCTTACCTCGACAATGGACAAAAGGTCAATCACAACATTTTGAAAAATTATGGAATAACTCCGGTCGTCCACCCAATTCAAAGTATGGACTCGGATTCGGCACAGTAGGATCAGTTGACGATACTGAATTTTGCTTGGTTGTCACTTGTGAATCTAATAAAAACTGCATGGAAACTACAGAGGAACTCGAAGATTTACAAATTGGAGACGCTCCACCAGAATTCGAAGAAGAAATTAAATCTACAATAGATGAGTTAATGGAAGTTAACTTAGGTACTAGCGAAGAGCCTAGACCTACCTTTGTTAGCTCCTTACTCAATAAAGAAGACTCCGAAGAAATAATCAAGTTATTAATGGAATTTAAAGACTGTTTTGCTTGGAGCTACGATGAGATGCCGGGATTAGCTCCAAAGGTCGCAATCCATAAGCTAGGAGTGGATCCTACTGTTCCAGTCAGACAAGGTCCCAGAAGAATGCGTCTAGAAATTGAACAACAAGTCATAGCTGAAGTTAAAAAGCTAATAGACGCTAAATTTGTCCGTGAAGAACAATACCCAACTTGGCTAGCCAATGTGGTGCCAGTTAGAAAGAAGAATGGTCAGATCAGAATTTGTGTGGATTTCAGAGATTTAAACAAGGCATGTCAAAAAGATGAATTCCCTCTACCGATCCCAGAATTAATGATCGACATTGCTTCGACGCATGAAATATTCGCATTCATGAATGGATCTTCAGGATACAACCAGATAAAAATGGCTCCAGAAGATGAAAAGCTTACAGCATTCAGAACGCCGATCGGAGTATTTTGCTACACGATGATGCCATTCGGACCGAAGAACTCGGGAGCAACCTACCGTAGAGCAATGACAAGAATTTTTGATGATCTCATCCATAACCAAGTCGAATGCTACGTGGACGATGTGGTCATCAAAAGCAAAGTAAAGGAAAACCACTCGTATGATTTGAGAATTGTTTTCGAACGATTAAGACAATTTAACCTTAAGATGAATCCCTTAAAATGCGCCTTCGGCGTCACCTCCGGAAATTCTTAGGATTCGTTGTCCGACATCGTGGAATTGAAATCGACCCGGAAAAGATTAAAGCTATCTTAGAAATGCCGCCTCCCAAAACCTTAAAACAACTACGATCTTTTCAAGGGAAGTCGGCATATCTTCGACGCTTTATCTCAAACTTATCGCCTAGGTGTCGACCTTTCTCGGCACTAGTTAAAAAGGACGCCAAATTTATTTGGGAAGAGAAATGCCGGAAGGCCTTCGAGGACATTAAACAATATTTAATGACGCCTCCTCGTCTTAGCAGCCCCGAGCCTCGTGTAGACCGCTGATACTTTACACCGCGGCTTTAGACGACTCTCACGGAGCCGTGTTAGCCCAGGTCAATGATGAGGGTAAAAAAATGCTCTTTACTACTTAAGCCGTCGTTTACTTCCGACGGAAATAAGGTATCCCGCAATTGAAAAGCATTGTTTGGCCCTGATCTTCGCCGCTCAAAAGCTCGAGCACTACATGCTTTCTCATAAGGTCAACCCGATCTCGAAATTTAATCCATTGCAATACTCGATGACTCGTCCAACACTTTCCGGCGGACTTTCCGGATGGTCAATGATATTATTGCAATTCGATATAACTTTCGTGCCTCTTCGTGCCGTAAAGGGACAAGTCTTAGCGGACTTCCTCGCAAAGACACCCTTTGCCGGCAGAATCTCCTCTCAATGATGATTTGCCAGAAGACCCTGATGATCGACGTTGGGAATTATACTTCGACGGAGCATCTTTAGCACACAAAGACGAAGAATCGCAAGTGATAGTGACCGGTAAGGCAGGAATCGGGCTAATCTTTATAACACCGAAGCGGGGGATGTTAAGATACTCCTACCACTTAACAGAACCATGTACAAACAACGAAGCGTAATACGAAGCCCTCATAACGGACCGGAATTAACCATTCAAATGGGGATAACAAACATCAACATCTACGGGGATTCACGAGTTAATCATTCAACGGATCGCCGGACAAGTACGGAATTCTAAAGCCAAGACTCGAGCAATACTTCCAAGTATGCCATACGAGTTGTTGGAACAAATTCCAAATGTGACGATCTACAAAATTCCCGTAAAAGAAAATGCTTTAGCAGATGCTTTAGCCCGTCTCGCAAAAGAATTTGCCCGTTTGCAAGATGAATCGGTGGAAGTGTCGGTTCACGGACGTCAGGTCCTATCACAGCTCGACATAGACACGATACACAAATCAGAAAAAGAAAAAGGATCAGTTCCAACAGTGATAGAAAACACAGAAGATCGGCGACAGCCATTAGTAGACTACATGCAAATAGGAAAGCTACCAGATGATAGGTCGCTGGCCCATCAGGTCAAGAAAAGAACTCTGTCTTACGCATTAATAAACAATACATTGTACAGAAGGTCTTTTGATCAAATGTGGCTAAGGTGCCTAAGCGGGTCCGAGGCCCGTAAAATTGTTAAAGAGGTGCATTTAGGACTCTGTGGCGCTCACCAGTCGGGTCCGAAGATGAAAATGAAAATTAAAAGACTAGGGTACTACTGGCCCTCAATGATGATCGACTGCATGAAAATCGCCAAGAGCTGTCACCAATGCCAAGTGCACGGAGTGGTTCTACACCAGCCTCAAAATGTGCTACATCTGACAATTGCGTCGTGGCCATTTGAATGTTGGGGCACAGATATAGTGGGTCCAATAGAACCACCATCTTCGAAAGGACATCGCTTCATTCTTGCGGCTACAGATTACTTATCCAAGTGGGCAGAGGCAGTTCCACTTAGAGAAGTGAAAGCACACCACGTGCTACGGTTTTTAAGAACCAAGTTGTCTACCGTTTCGGAGTGCCGCGCAGGATTATCTCGGATAATGGGTCAGAATTTAGAAGCACGCAAATCAACAATTTTGTCAGGAGACACGGAATCGACTGGCGATACTCAACAATTTACTACCCAAGAGCAAACGGCCTCGCCGAGGCTTTTAATAAAACCCTCGTTCAAATCTTAAAGAAAACTTTGGACGATAATAAGAGAAATTGGAACGAGAAGTTGTTAGAAGCTTTATGGGCCTACCAGACAACCTTCAGAACTCCTACTCATGCTACACCTTACGCTCTGGTGTATGGGTCTGAGACAGTGTTACCTTTAGAGGTTCAGCTTCCTTCACTAAGAATTGCGATTGCAAACAAGATCACGACGAAGAGAACGCCAAATTACGACTAGAAGAATTAGAAAGCCCGGAAGGGAAAAGACTTGCAGCCGCAACGGAATTTAGAACTATACCAAGCTAAGATGGTTCAAGCCCATGACAAACTGGTCTGCCCAAGAACCTTCAAAGTTGGTGACTTAGTTCTCATTCTCAAGAGACCTATTCTTGCACACCGCAAGGTAGGAGGAAAATTTGAACCCACTTGGGAAGGGTCGTTTGTGGTTGAAGCAATATACTCAGGAGGTTCCTACCAGCTAGTGAATTGCCAGGGAGAACGACATATGCTTCCGATCAACGGACAATACTTGAAAAAGTATTACGCTACCTGATGTTTCGAAGGAATGAATTCTTCATCCCTAAGAAACACGGGCGAAGTAATTACTTATGATTGGGTCCGAACCCAAAAATAATAAAATGTGCTAAAATAAATAAAATCATGATAATTAAGTTTTCCTTGTTTTCTTTTCCAAATCAAAATCTCTTTTCGATCTTATCCCACTTCATTCTCGTTAAATTTGAAAGTACAAAAAAATATAATATATAAAAAAAAATATGTCTTTAATAAACATTTTCTTAATGTTCTTGTTCTTAGTACGACCCTCGATCCTTTTCCTTGTCTTTTCGCGAGGAAATGTCGAACGCGCGGTTGGTCTTGAACTTTAAGAATGGCGTAAGCCTTGCACTCGATGAAAAGAGGGTGAAAGATGGAGCGATAATCGAGATTGACTCGGATTTCGCACCGACAGGCCTACGATACGAGGAAAGTGACTCGGGTCCCGGCTGACCGAGAAGAACTCGCCCGGCAGACAGTGATGAAAGTGGGTGGCCCAAGCCACCAATCCAGCAGCAAGAAAAGAAAAACAAACGCTGAAGAAGACAAGAGAATCAAGTCTGTAGTCGCTACAGAAGAAGGCAGGCTTGTCAGCCCCGCGCCCACAGAAACTCAGGAAGTTTGAAGAGCTACTCTCACAGCAACGCAACGAAGAAATAAGAATCGCCGTATCCGTAAGATGTTAACAAAACTAGCTTCGGACCAGCGCGACGAAACAGTTGCTAATGCCAGTACATACACTTCAAGGACGCCGGTTCACCAGGAACCTGAAGAAAGGAGGCCAGCTTCTAGGATAACAGAAAGAACCAGGGAAATCTCAAAAAGATCAGAAGAAAGAAGGCTACCATGTCACCGGATAGAACCACCAGTAATGCATGTCCTTGTTGCAGAAGCAACCCCGGGGGATGTCCCAACAGGCATCATCCCTGAGGAGCCGAGGTATGCAGGAGAACGTGAAGGGATTGAGCCGTATATCCCACAATATGTCACCGAGCCTCGCCATCCGAAGATCATTCCGGAATACGAGCCGGAGAGAATGCAGAATGTTGAAAAGAAAACCTTTGAATACTTCGAGAGAATTAGAGGCGTAAGAATCAATATACTAGAGGGCCTCGAGCTACATACGGACTTATTCTCGTAGTATGAACAACGAGCAAATCGTGGATTGCATCCGGGATTTTAAAAGAATGGGCCGAGCAGGCCGCCTAAGGGAAAACACATACTCGAGACCCCGGAGATGGATGTCGTGGAAGGGAAGAATCACAATACAATGTGGATGTCGTTACAACTTTGCGGAGGACAGGAAGGGAAACCCACCGGGAATACTCCGTCATGGGCAAGTGGATCCGATGCCATTAGTCATCAAGAGAATGGTAAAGAGATTGATAACATGGAGGGTACCGCCGGCGGATTGCATACCCAATAGCCGCATTATCAACATCTACAAGCGGGGTGACCGCATACCCCCACACATAGATCACCACGACTTTGTCGGACCATTCCGCACGTCTCTTTCCCGAACGAGTGTAACATCATGTTTGGATCTCACCTCCGAATAGCGAGCCCGAGTGAGTTCCGAGGGCCGTTGAAGATACCTTTACCGGTAGGTTCCGTCATGATACCGAAGGGCAACGAAGCGGATATCGCTAAGCATTGCATACCGGGAGTACCGGTAAAGCGGATCTCGGTTACTTTCCGAAGGATGGATGACGGGAAGACACCTTACCATTTCCGACGGACCCGGAGCTAGAGAGCCTCCGGCCTTACGAGCCGTGAGTTACATGGAAAATATCACACCTCCAATGTACATCCGTACGGCATCCTTGCCAAGGATGGCTTGGAAGGTGATGTTATTGACCATGTACCCCACTATTCAGACATGGATTTTTGACAGATGCTTCTTTGGATGGATCGATGAAGATCATACATAGTCCGTTTTGAGTCTACATGGATTGTATGAAATATATGCCAGATCAAGTTGTATGATGTATCTTCGACATGATTGGAATGAAAGTGACCATGTCACATTTTTGGCCTTCACCTCTTTTGTGCAAATTGATCGGGAAACGCCATTAAAGTTAAATGAACTTCGAACAAAGAAACGAAAAGAAACAAAAAGAATAAAAGAAAACTTTCCTTAAAAATCTAAAAATGACGAACACCAAATTCACATGGACAAACGATAAAATAAATTTGAATCGTTAAAGGACAAACAAAATGAACATAGATTTCAAATTCCAAATCCACTCTCGATCAAATTTCAAATTTGATCTTTCCAAATTTCAAATCGAATTTCAATCAAATTCCAAATCCACTCTCGATCAAATTTCAAATTTGATCTTTCCAAATTTCAAATCGAATTTCAATCAAATTTCAAATCCAATCTCGATCAAATTTCAAATTTGATCTTCCAAATTTCAAATCAAATCTAAATCAAATCTCAAATTCAATCTTTCCAGATTTCAAATCTCAATCAAATTTCGAATTCGATCTTCCAGATCTCAAATCAAATCTCAATCAAATTTCAAATTCAATCTTTCCAGATTCCAAATCAAATCTCAATCAAATTTCAAGTTCAATCTTTCCAGATTCCAAATCAAATCTCAATCAAATTTTAAATTCAATCTTTCCAGATTTCAAATCAAATCGCCATCAAATTCAAACTTTTTGGAGTTGAGGATTTTACATCCGAGACTGCAATGCTTTAGGATCTTTTCCCTATCGCAATGAAATACATCAAATTCAAACTTTTTGGAGTTGAGAATTTTACATCCGAGACTGCATTGCTTTAGGATCTTTTCCCTATCGCAATGAAATACATCAAATTCAAACTTTTTAGAGTTGAGGATTTTACATCTGAGACTGCATTGCTTTAGGATTCTTTCCCTATTGCAATGAAATACATCAAAGTCAAATTCTTGGGGTTGAGGATTTTACATCCGAGACTGCATTGCTTTAGGATTCTTTCCCTATTGAGATGAAATACATCCAATTCAAATTTTTTGGAGTTGAGGATTTTACATCCGAGACTGCATTGCTTTAGGATTCTTTCCCTATTGCGATGAAATACATCCAAATCAAACTTTTGGAGTTGAGGATTTTACATCCGAGATCGCATCGCTTTAGGATTCTTTCCCTATTGCGATGAAATACATCCAAATCAAACTTTTGGGGTTGAGGATTTTACATCTGAGACTGCATTGCTTTAGGATTCTTTCCCTACTGCGATGAAATACATCCAATTCAAACTTTTGGGGTTGAGGATTTTACATCCGAGACTGCATTGCTTTAGGATTCTTTCCCTATTGCGATGAAATACATCCAAATCAAACTTTTTAGAGTTAAGGATTTTACATCCGAGACTGCATTGCTTTAGGATTCTTTCCCTATTGCGATGAAATACATCCAAATAAAACTTTTGGGGTTGAGGATTTTACATCCGAGACCTCATTGCTTTAGGATTCTTTCCCTACTGCGATGAAATACATCCAATTCAAACTTTTGGGGTTGAGGATTTTACATCCGAGACTGCATTGCTTTAGGATTCTTTCCCTACTGTGATGAAATACATCCAATTCAAACTTTTGGGGTTGAGGATTTTACATCCGAGACCGCATTGCTTTAGGATTCTTTCCCTATTGCGATGAAATACATCCAAATCAAACTTTTGGGGTCGAGGATTTTACATCCGAGACTCGCATTGCTTTAGGATTCTTTCCCTATTGCAATGAAATACATCAAAATCAAACTCTTGAGGTTAAGGATTTTACATCCAATACCGCATTACTCTGAGATCTCTCCTCATTGTAATGATTCAATCCGATCAATTCAATTTTCTTTTGTGGTTAAAGATGTTATATCTAAAACCACAAAACTCCAATATTCATTTCAAATCAAATCCCTTCAAATTAATTTTGATAAACTTCAATCTAAATTGAAAATCCAAATTGAAATCTAAACTCACACATCAAAACTTAAACTAAAACAAAATAAAATCTAAATTGAAATTCCCCCAGATCCTGTGATTTGGAATTCACCTTCTTTTTCCTTTCCCCAGCGAGAGTTCAGGAATCTCCAGTCTTAGAGGTATGCTTGACACTCCCCAACGGAAATTCTTCTACTTCGTCCTAAGTTTGTCACTTGGACATCTGTGTTGGTTTTGTTGATCTGTTCGGTCAACGCCAATACGCGCGGTGTGCTCCGTCAGCTCACCACACCTATTGGGGGTCCATTTGTTGACCTCATTTTTGATGAGGTCTTCTCTTCTTTTCTTTAGTACTTAGGATCTAGCCTTAGGCTTTTCCTTTGACTATCTTAGAGGACTAGAATTGGGACCCACCCTCTAGAATTTCAAACCACTTCTTAACTCCCTGCAAACTCCACAAACTTGACTGTAGACCCCTAATCACCTAGAGGGTTGAAATCAAATGTGGAAGTTTAAAAGATGAGTTCCTATATGACTCTTTGGCCTTAGGACTACCCTGGATGGCCTGGTCTGGTGAAGGGGCTTACTTACACACACACTACACCTATACACTACACTTTCACACACCTATACCTAACTTGACCTCCTGACTCATGTAGGTGATTCACATGGATGGTCCTTAACCCCTAAGCCCTTGGCAAGAGGGTTAGGAACAACATAGTGGATGCCTCAAATGAGTCCCTTCATGGCTCATGTGGGCTTGATGTGGCTTCATGGCACAACCAAAATGATTTCATTCCACTCAAGTTTACCCAATCTTCAATTTTCCAAATTTTTAATTTTTGACCCCTGGGACCCTACACCCGCCTAACCTACCCAAAGCTCTTGAAATTACCCAAATTTTTCAAAATCACCTAAATTACCCAAAATTCCACAAAATCAATCCTAAACATTTCCACATCACTCAAATTGATCATCCATACCCAAAAATACTAAAAATTCCAAAAATACCTCCCAATACCCTCCAAATACCCAAAATACCCCCTTGACCCAAAAATCCAAAAAATTCAGAAAATTCCCAGAAAATTCCAAAAAATCCCAAATATTCTCAATTTCATTTTGTCCAACTACACCATGGGCCAATTTTGTCAATTTACCCTACCTTTGTCAAAACCCCCAATTTGACCCATTTTAACCCAAAGTGAATCCAATGTCAAACCAAACCTACCCAATTGACCCAAATTCTGGTCCAATTCAATCCTAAACTTCAATTCAACATTCCCAACACCAATCTAGACCAAATCCAAGTCCAATTTGATTAACATTTGGATCCAATTTCACTTTTGGCCTTAAGGCCCAATTTTGACCTAAACCCAAACCTAACCCAAATGAGCCCAAACCCCAAAATCAAAGCCCAATCAAAGTCAAAACCTCTTTGAAACACTCCCATAAACATTTCTCAACATTAATTTCACATCAATTTCAACCCTAGCCCAACATTGGCCCAACTTGGCCCACTTGGACCTATATTGGCCCATTCACCAAAAGAACCTAAATTCAACCCAATTCAAACCCAAATCACCCCCAATTTGCTTCAAGTCACTCATGATACATCCATAAGCTAAACCCAACAATTATTTGGCCCAACCTCTTTACAAAATTTCATCCCAAAATCCATTTTAAAATTCAAAAGCCCACTTTCCTAAACCATCTTAAAAGCCCATCTAAAACCATTTCAAAAAGCCCAAAATCTACCCTAAAGCCCACATGACATCTCCACTTGCCATCCACTTAATAAAAGCCATTCCCTAAGTCCTAAATTCACCATAAAATTATTCCAAGTCAAGTTTCATACAAATTTCCATCAAATTACCAAAAATTCCTAAAATCTATTTCCATGAAATTGACTCCACTTTTCCCAAGCCAAAGGTGAGCCATGCAAGCCATGGACAAGCCACATGAAGCCATGGAAGGCTTCGACATGTGATCAAGCCATTAATGGCAAAAGGAGGGGCCCCTTTCCTAATCCTTCTTAAACCCTTTTTTACCTTAAGCATGTCACACACTAAACCATGCTTAGCCACCTCATCGTGGATGGAGACCACACCATTCTCTCTTGGCCGACCCAAGTGACCCTTTTCAGCCCAAGACCAGGCCTTGGGTCGTGAACCTAGCCCAAAACCATGGGTTGACTCATTTGAACCCAAAATGGTCTTCCCCCCATTCCATTTTAATCTAAGCTCTTTACACATGGCATTTGCCAATTGCTTGCACCAAGTCCCGCCACCGACCCACCCGACCTCGAGGGTGACCCATGCTCGGCCGGCCGGCCATCGGGCCGCCGGAAAACACCATGGCCTAGAGCTCACATGTGAGCCAACTTTGGAATTCTCACCTGCCGAGCCGCCCCATCCCCGATGGCCATTGTAGTTGTTCTTCTCTTGCCAAGAGCAGCTCGATCCCAAGCCCTAACTCTCCACCGGGAGGCCCTCCACCCTCTCCTATTTAAACACCACCCCCTCTCGGCCATGAGAGGTGCTAAAACAAACCTTAAGGAAACTCTGCCAAATTTGTTCCAGACTACTCCCCATACACAGAGCACTTGATCCCCACTGAAATCCCCCTGCTATTTCTTCTCTGTGAGCTCAATTTCAGAGTTGAAATCCAAGCCCAAAACCAGGACACTTCTCCACAGGTGAGCCAATCCCCAAATTGATTGGTTCTACACCTTCACCGGACCGAGGGAAGGTGTCCACCGAGCAAAAGCCCCATCTCCGAGGCCACCCGGCTTGCTCCAGCCTCCAAGCTTTGTGATCGGCCGTGGTCGAAATCCTACCTAGGCAATTCACTGCAGACCAGGAGACTTCATCCGGAGCTTGCCGGGATCCAATCGAAGGTGCAACAACCCTCGGATCGAAGCCACACTTCTCCGAGCAAAGGTATGGCCTCACTCATCTTCCCGAGCTTCGAACATTCTCCATTTCTATTGCGTAAATTTCATCCCACATAAACCGTATGGATGTATTCGTCTTCTCAAGACGAATCCATGGAGCATAAGAACATGAAAATCCATTGAGTATCGAGTGAGATCTTAGGGATTTAGTGTGGACGGCTCTCGGGTGAGGACGCTCGGGGACGATGAACGGATGTCGTCCATTCAATACACGCGCGGACTGACGGCTCAGATGGCGTCGGACCAGGAGACGATACGGGAACCGCGGGGGCCCGGGCTGCTGACTCAAGCGGCGGTGTCGAAAGGGAGCGCGACGCGTGTGCGTTCGGAGATGTCGAGGATGACGCGGCGCCGCGTGGATAAATAGAAAATTAGGGGTATTTTCTATTTATTTAATTCCCTAAACTTCTAAAATTCATAACTTTGTGTAGGAAAATCATAAAAATAAAATAAAAATACCCTCTTGCTCAGTGAACAGAGGAGAATAATGTGGAAAAGAAATTATTTAATTTCATCAAGTATTTTATTTTTAATAATTTATTTACTCTCTACATATTTTTAATTCTCCATGCATGTATACAATTCACCATGGCATGAGACCATAGGGCTTTTGAAGCCTCTGAATTTGGGAACATTCCCTGAATTTTCCAAAGTCAGAGGCCATCCCTATGAAAAGTTATTGATTTTTCAAATTCATGTTACTATTTTGAGTATTTTAATTCCAATAAATAGCATGTTGTGAAATAAATTCTAGGAAAATTTGGTGATGTTCCTTATGACTAGAGGACCTTAGGAAAAATAGGTTTTGAGTTAGTTCATTTAAAACAACCCTAATTGGCTTAAACACCCAAAATGAATCTCTAATTAATTAGAGATAACCATACATAAAATTGACTTGAAATCAATTCTCCACTGACCCTTAGGATCAGAGGAACCCACCATAAAAATTTGAGGACAATTGGACTTGGTTAGCCCTACTAAATGGGTTGATTAATCCACTTAGTCATTTTAAACTTTAAAAAATCATAACTTTCAAAATATCTTTCAAAAATTCACCAAATTGGTTTTGGAGCCTCTCTGATGATAGGGGAATTTAAGAAAATTAAAATTTCAATTTTTTAAAAAAGTTGATTTTTAATATTATTTTAATATTTTCAATAATTAAAAAATAATAAAAATCACAAAAATAATAAAATTCACCAAAATGTCACATTTTGAATTTTAATTACTTAGGAACAAACCCCATATTTTTCTTAGGTCTATTTAGTGAGATATTAAATTTTAAAGCTCTAGGGTAATTTTAAAATTTAAAAAAAAATGTATTTTCTAGCATTTTCACTAAGATAATTATAATAAATCATAGAAAAATAAGAAAATTGCAAAATTTTATTCTCTAATTTCCTTGATATGAGAGAGATTTTTGAAAAATATAAAATTCATTTTTCAACATTTATTTTATTTTTAAATTAATTAACCCTCCAAAACTTAAAATAATTATAATAAAAATAATATAATTCAAAAAATCACCAAAATTGGTCCAAGTGGTCCTCTGGTCATTAGGAATGTCCCCTAATTTTCTTAAGGATAGAAACTTTCCTTTTTTCATGTTATTAAATTTTCCTTGGAAATATCTATTTTCTACCAAAAATAATTATATAGATAAATTAAATACAGAAAAATCACATTTTCTCCTCTCATGTCTTTATTGACATATGAGTGAAGTCACATAAAAATTTCAAGTTTATTTGAGTTCAATTTAGTGAGTTATGAAATTATTAAGCTTAAAGGGTAAAGTGGTAATTAAAATTTTAACCCTTAATTAAAACTTTAGGTTTAATAAAATTAACAAGTAAAATATTTGATCCTAATCTGATTTGGATGATTGAAATTTAAATAATTAAAGGGTAGAAATCCATTAAACAATTTAAAATAATTAAACCTTAATTAAATAATTGATTAAATTTGGAAGAATAATAAAATTGGAATTATTAAAATAGGGATATCATTAGGAAGAGATTTACTCTTTAATTTAAAAATCCCTAAATTAATTATCTCATTAATATTTAATTCTTAATTAAAATGATAACTCAAATTTAAAATATTAAAAGACTTAATCATTAAACTAAAGTTAAATTATTAAACTCTTTTAAAGTGTCAATTAAAATTAAAAATAAAATTAAATTAAAATAAATTAGATTAGATTAAATTAAATTAAATTAAATTAAATTAAATTAAAATTAAAAGTTGAATTAAATTAAAGATTAAATTAAATTGAATAAATTAAATTAAATTAAATTAAATAAATAAAATCAAATTAAATTAAGTTAAATTAAATTAAAGATTAAATTAAATGAATAAATTAAAATAAATTAAATTAAATTAAATTAAATTAAATTAAATTAAATCAAATTAAATTAAAATTAAATCAAACTAAATTAATTTAACATCAAATCAAACTAAATTGAATTAAATTGAATTAAATTAAATTAAAACTCAATTAAATTAAATTAAATTAAATTAAGTTGAATTAAATATAACATCACCAAAGACATAAAGAATTCAAAATAAATCTAAAATAACTTGAACACTATTCCAAATTTAAACCCATTAATTGAAATTAAACTAAATCACAAACCATTTGAACACCAATTTACCCTCGAAAGCTTTAGTTATCATAACTCCTAAACAGAATATTAAATGAAATATTACTTCACTTATAGGACATTCAAACATCCTAGTTCACTGAGTAAGATAATAACAAAACTTAACTAAACCTCGGACGATTAATTCATTTGTGTAATTGAATTCATTTGGACTTAAAACAATCCTAGAAATATTGAAAAGATGTTTAAGATTCTTATTAAGCACTTCCTTAATATGATAGGATATTTATAAGAACAATTGAACTCAATTGTTCTTTGATGAAGAAAATCGTCCTCAAACCAAAACACAAAGACCTAGACGTCATAGGAAATGACTAGCTATAGGATTAAGAACATGGTAGAAAACCATAACCCTTCCCTTAGCTTTACCTAGGAACTTGCTTAAATATTCTAATTGTGTTTTAAGTGCAGCTTGGAATGACGGGAAGACCCTCCAGGTACGCTTTTGTTTTATTGCAATTTATTTTCTTGTAATTTACATTATTGCAATTTATTTAAGCTGCATTGCACTTACTTTTCTTGCATGATAAACAACTGTTGCATGAAAACCCACACCTTTAGGATAGTCCCTAAAACTGAAACCAAAACTAAGTTAAAAGCCATTGCAAGATAAAATTCACCGCCACAACATTTCAAAATATAAAACAACTCAAAATTTAATCACAAACAGAACACAAAACTACAATTACAACAAAATTAAAACGTCCTGTTGGATGATCGGGAATACCTCGGATGATGTAACCTACGTGTTGCTAACGTGATTTCCCACGGTCTAAATGAAAGTGTGGAACTCATTCAGTTGAGTTTAGCAAATTCATCTGGACTAAGTGAATCCGATAAAAATAATGATGCCGGAAGGATGGAACCGTGGGATCTTAACCGGTGTCGTTATAATCAACTTTAAGATTTGTTTTAATTAAAACGTAAAAAAACACTTGGAAATTAAGATTTTCTCTAAACCAAAACATTTTTCTCATCCCCTGATTTATGACTTCTAAAACTAAAACTCGCAACAACAAGGAGCTCGGAGCATGGTGGGCGAGCACGGCCATCGTCATCGACAAAACCTGAGTCTACTTCAGCAAAACTTTCCTAGAATTAAATAACAAAGCCATAGGACTTCGAGGTAGTTTTCCTAGTGCAACATAAATCCTCAACTCTTCGTTAGGCATTTACCTTGTAAATTAAGCCCTAACCGGTCTTAGGATTCCGAGGTAGTCGTCTGATACGACATAAACCCTCATATCTTCGAGGCTATTTGTATGATTCTGTAATATAAATATAAGCCCTAATTAATTAAAATTGGCAAGATTGAAATACTAAATAAACATTAGGACTTTCCTAAATCCAAGCCAAACAATAGGATAGTCGGGAAATTACCGAAGTTCACTTCGAATCCGTAATTTCTCCTACCTTTCTTCCATTGAATTCCCAAAACAAAATGTTTCAAACTTGATCCATTCCCTGTTGAGATTCCAAAATTCAATCCCTTGAAAACTTAAACTTTGAAACCCTTGAGAGCAGAATTATTGATTATTATCGAGAGTTTTCTTAAGTGATTCCCGTCACCTAAGATGTAATTAACTATAGGGGCTTGCCCTTATAGGGAATTTTAAAGAACCCAGGTAATATAAACCCTGTTTAATGCTTTCATATTAAGCAGGGGAATTTGTCGGCTTATAAAATTGGTTCGCAGACCAAACGGATGTCACAAATCTTTTAGTTTGTTTAATCGAGCCCCACCGTCAAGCAGTGTGTCTATCCTTAGAGATAGATACACGGTTTGTGGTGCAGTGCTCGTTTATGTAAACTATTTGGGATGTGAGATCAGTTTAATCTCATATCTTAAAACCTTCAAATTTAAAATTATTTTCAAAATCAAGTACTACTTTTCAAATTATTTATTTAAACTAAATTAAAAGTTCGCCGACAACTTCTGTTAGTCGACACCCTTTTCAAAATAAAACACACAACCTAAAAATATGCCGACAGTCCAATTATATTTTGGGGTATTAATTAAATATAAAATATAATTTAAGTCAAAAATTAAGTTTTATATTTTTCTTATATCTCTCTGAGTTTAAGGAACCCAAAGAAATAAATTTCAAATTTTTTTGATTTAAATTTTAATCATTAGAGGTATTTTAGTGGGAAACTAAGAAAAATCCATTTTAAGCTTAAAATTTATTTTTATCGCATTAAAATTTGATATTTTTACTTAGAAAATTAGAAAAATTATTCCAATTACTCCTAAGTGATCAGGAGAAAATTTAGAACATTTCCACGTACTTTATTATTTTCATGATTTTTATGAATTTTTAATTGTTTAAATATTTAAAGTAGCCTTAAAAATAAAAATTTTATTTTAACTCCAATTTTGTTTTTTATGTTGCTCTAATCATAAGGAACTCCCAAAATAATTTTCAAAATTTTCAAACTTATATTATAATTATTAGAATTATTTTGAAGCAAAAATGTCATATATCTTGAAAAATCCTTTTGAGAGGTCAAATTAACTTCAAATGACTTGAATTTTTTTTATGGGAGTTCCTCTGACCCTACACCATAGTGTAGAACTGTTCTAAAGCTGTTTGCATTTATATTTAATCCAATTTAATTTTCCTTTAGTTTTACATTTTGATGAACATTAGGGTTATATTTAATGAGTTAAGCCAAGTTATAATTTTTATATGTTCCTCTTGTCACAATGAACCTACCAAAATTTACTTTATTTTTTTCTGATTAATATTTTAATTATTATAACTTTTATACAAAAATAGCGGTGATTATCTGTTGACCTCATTTTTGATGAGGTCTTCTCTTCTTCTCTTTAGTACTTAGGATCTAGCCTTAGGCTTTTCCTTTGACTATCTTAGAGGACTAGAATTGGGACCCAACTTTTAGAAATTCAAACCACTTCTTAACTCCCTGCAAACTCCACAAACTTGACTGTAGACCCCTAATCACCTAGAGGGTTGAAATCAAATGTGGAAGTTTAAAGGATGAGTTCCTATAAGACTTTTCGGCCTAGGACTACCTTGGGTGGCCCGGTCCGGTGAAGAGCCGACTTACACGTACACTACATTTATACACTACACTTTCACAAACCTCCTAAAACCACACCCATACCTAACTTGACCTCCCGACTCATGTAGGTGATTCACATGGATGGTCCTTAACCCCTAAGCCCTTGCTAAGAGGGTTAGGAACAACATAGTGAATGCCTCAAATGAGTCCCTTCATGGCTCATGTGGGCTTGATATGACTTCATGGCTCAACCAAAATGACTTCTTTCCACTTACATCTACCCAATCTTCAATTTCCCAAATTTTCAATTTTTGACCCCCGGGACCCTACACCCGCTTAGCCTACCCAAAACCCGTGAAATTACCCAAATTTCTCAAAAATTTCCAAATTACCCAAAATTCTCCAAAATCAATCCCAAACATTTCCACATCACTTAAATTGATCATCCATACCCAAAAATACCAAAAATTCCAAGAAAACCTCCCAATACCCTCCAAATACCCAAAATACCCCTCTTGACCCAAAAATCCAAAAATTCAGAAAATTCCCAGAAAATTCCAGAAAATCTCAAATATTCCCAATTTCATTTTGTCCAACTACACCATGGGCCAATTTTGTCAATTTACCCTACTTTTGTCAAAACCCCCAATTTGGCCCATTTTAACCTAAAGTGAACCCAATGTTAAACAAAACCTACCCACTTGACCCTAATTTTGGTCCAATTCAATTCTAAACTTCAATGCAACATCCCCAATACCAATCTAGACCAAATCCAAGTCCAATTTGATTGACATTTGGACCCAATTTCACTTTTGGCCTTAAAGCCCAATTTTGACCCATGACCCAAACCTAACCCAAACTCACCCAATTCAACTCCAAATCACACCAAATTGACTCCAAGCCCTTCATAGAACATCCCTAAACCAATTATGACATTTATTTGACAAAGTTCTTTACAAAATCTTTACCCAAATGCCCATCCTAAAATCAAAGAGCCCATTTCCCTTAAACTTTCCTAAGAGCCCACTTCCTTCAAATTCAAAAGCCCAAAATCTACCCTAAAGCCCACATGACATCTCCATTTTCCGTCCACTTAATTAAAGCCGTTACCTAAGTCCTAAATTCAACATCAAATTATTCCAAATCAAGTTTCATACAAATTTCCATCAAATTACCAAAAATTCCTAAAATCCATTTTCATGAAATTGACCAAACCTTTTCCCAAGCCAAAGGTGAGCCATGCAAGCCATGGACAAGCCACATGAAGCCATGGAAGGCTTGACATGTGATCAAGCCATTAATGGCAAAAGGAGGGGCCCCTTTCCTAATCCTCCTTAAACCCTTTTTTACCTTAAGCATGTCACACACTAAACCATGCTTAGCCACCTCATCATGGATGGAGACCACACCATTCTCTCTTGGCTGACCCAAGTGATCTTTTTCAGCCCAAGACCAGGCCTTGGGTGGTGAACCTAGCCCAAAACCATGGGTTGACTCATTTGAACCCAAAATGGTCTTCCCCCCATTCCATTTCAATCCAAGCTCTTTACACATGGCAATTGCCAATTGCTTGCACCAAGTCCCAGCCCTGACCCACCTGACCTTGAGGGTGACCCATGCCTGGCCGGCCGGCCACCAGGCCGCCGGAAAACACCTTGGCCGAGAGCTCACATGTGAGCCCAACTTGGAATTCTCACCTACTGAGCTGCCCCATCCCCAGTGGCCATTGGAGCTGTTCTTCTTTTGCTAAGAGCAGCTGATCCCAAGCCCTAACTCTCCCTGGGAGGCCCTCCACCCTCTCCTATTTAAACACCACTCCTCTTGGCCATGAGAGGTGCTGAAATAAACCTTAAGGAAACTCGCCAAAATTGTTCCGTACTCCTCCCCATACACGAGCACTTGATCCCCAGGTGAGATCCCCCTGCCATTTCTTCTCTCGCGAGCTCGATTTCGGAGTTGAAATTCCACCCAAAACCGGGACACTTCTCCACGAGTGGACCAATCCTCAAATTGATTGGTCCTACACCTTCACCGGACCAAGGGAAGGTGTCCACCAGCAAAAGCCCCATCTCCAGGGCCACCCGGGCTTGCTCCAGCCTCCAAGCTTTGTGATCGGGCTTGGTCGAAATCACATCTAGACAATTCACCAGACCAAGAGACTTCATCTGGAGCTTGCTGGGATCCAATCGAAGGTGCAACAAACCTCAGATCAAAGCCACACTTCTCTGAGCAAAGGTATGAGCTAATTCTTCATCCCGAGCTTCTGGAGATTCCCCATTTCAAATGCTTTAATTTCAATGCATGATAACCGTATAGATGTGTTTGTCTCTTTAAGACGAATCCATAGAGCATAAGAACATGAAAATCCATTGAGTATCGAGTGAGATCTTAGGGATTTAGTGTGGACGGCTCTCGGGTGAGGACGCTCAGGGACAATGAACGGATGCCGTTTATTCAATACACGCGCGGACGGACGGCTCAGATGGCGTCGGACCAGGAGACGGTACAAGAACCGCGGGGCCCGGAGCGCGGAGTCAGATGGCGGAGTCGAATGGGAGCGCGACGCGTGTGCGTTCGGAGATGCCGAGGATGAGTTAGCGCAGCATGGATAAATAGAAAATTAGGGGTATTTTCTATTTATTTAATTCCCTAAACTTTAAAAATTCATAACTTTGTGTAGAAAAATCAGAAAAATAAAATAAAAATACCCTCTTGCTCGGTGAACGAGAGGAGAATAATGTGGAAAAGAAATCATTTAATTTCATCAAGTATTTTATTTTTTATAATTTATTTATTCTCTGCATACTTTTAATTCTCCATGCATGTATACAATTCACCATGGCATGAGACCATAGGGTTTTGAAGCCTCCGAATTTGGGAACATTCCCTGAATTTTCCAAAGTCGAGGCCATCCCTATGAAGAGTTATTGATTTTTCAAGTTCATGTTACTGTTTTAAGTATTTTAATTCCAATAAATAGCATATTGTGAAATAAATTCTAGGAAAATTTGATGATGTTCCTTATGACCAGAGGACCCTAGGAAAAATAGGTTTTGAGTTAGTTCATTTAAAACAACCCTAATTGGCTTAAACACTCAAAATAGGTCTCTAATTAATTAGAGCTAACCATACATTAAATTGACTTGAAATCAATTCTCCACTGACCTTTAGGATCAGAGGAACCCACCATAAAAATTTGAGGTCAATTGGACTTGGTTAGCCCCACTAATCGGGTTGATTAAGCCACTTAGTCATTTTAAACTTTAAAAATTCATAACTTTTAAAATACCTTTCAAAAATTCACCAAATTAGTTTTGGAGCCTCTCTGATATTAGGGAATTTAAGAAAATTAAAATTTCAATTTTCTAAAAAAGTTTTTAATATTATTTTAATATTTTAATAATTAAAAAATAATAAAAATCACAAAAATAATAAAATTCACCAAAATGTCACATTTTGAATTTTAATCACTTAGGAACAAATCCCACATTTTTCTTAGGTCTATTTAGTGAGATATTAAATTTTAAAGCTCTAGGATAATTTTAAAATTAAAAAAATATGTTTTCTAGTTTTTTCACTAAAATAATTATAATAAATCATAGAAAAATCAGAAAATTGTAAAATTTGATTCTCTGATTTCCTTGATATCAGAGATATTTTTGAAAAATATAAAATTCATTTTTCAAGATTTATTTTATTTTTAAATTAATTAACACTCCAAAATTTAAAATAATTATAATAAAAATAATATAATTCAAAAAAACACCAAAATTGGTCCAAGTGGTCCTCTGGTCATTAGGAATGTCCCCTAATTTTCTTAAGGACAGAAAATTTCCCTTGGTCATGTTATTAAATTTTCTTTGGAAATCTCTATTTTCTACCAAAAATAATTATATAAATAAATTAAATACAGAAAAATCACATTTTCTCCTCTCATGTCTTTATTGACATATGAGTGAAGTCACATAAAAATTTCAAGTTCATTTGAGTTAATTTAGTGAGTTATGAAATTATTAAGCTTAAATGGTAAAGTGGTAATTAAAATTTTTAATCCTTAATTAAAACTTTAGGTTTAATAAAAAAATTAACAAGTAAAATATTTGATCCTAATCTGATTTGGATGATTGAAATTTAAATAATTAAAGGGTAGAAACCCATTCAGCAATTTAAAATGATTAAACTTTAATTAAATAATTGATTAAATTTGGAAGAATAATAAAATTGGAATTATTAAAATAGGGATATTATTAGGAGGAGATTCATTCTTTAATTTAAAAATCCCTAATTTAATTATCTCATTAATATTCAATTCTTAATTAAAATGATAACTCAAATTTAAAATATATTAAAAGACTTAATCATTAAACTAAAATTAAATTATTAAACTCTTTTAAAATAAAATTAAAATTAAAATTAAAATTAAATTAAAAATTAAATTAAATTAATTAATTAAATTAAATTAAATTAATTAATTAAATTAAATTAAATTAAATTAAATTAAATTAAATTAAATTAAAATTAAAAATTAAATTAAATTAAATAAATTAAATTAAATTAAATTAAATTAAAATTAAAATTAAATTAAATCAAATTAAATTAAAATTAAATCAAATTAAATTAATTTAATGTAACATCAAATCAAACTAAATTGAATTAAATTGAATTAAATTAAATTAAAACTCAATTAAATTAAATTAAATTAAATTAAATTGAATTAAATAACATCACCTAAAACAGAAAGAAATTAAATATAAAGCAACTTGAACACTATTCCAAATTTAAACCCATTAACTTAAATCAAATCATTTGAATACCAATTTACCCTCGAAAGCTTCGGTTATTATAACTCCTAAACGTAACATTAAATGAAATGTTACCTCACCTATAGGATATTCAAATGTCCTAGTTCACTCGAGTAAGATAACAACAAAACTCGAATTCTCGGACGATTAATTCATTTGTATAATTAAACCCATTTGGACTTAAAACAATCCTAGAAATATTGAAAAGATGTTTAAGATTATTCTTAAGCACTTCCTCAATATGATAGAACATTAATAAGAACAATTGGATTTAATTGTTCTTTGATGAAGAAAATCGTCCTTAAACCAAAACACAAAGAACCTAGACGTCATAGGAGATGACTAGCTATAGGATTAGGAATTTGGTAGAAAACCATAACCCTTCCCTTAGCTTTATCTAGGAACTTGCTTAAATATTCTAATTGTGTTTTAAGTGCAGCTTGGGATGACGGGAAGACCCTCCGAGTACGTTTTTATTTTATTGCAATCTACTTTCTTGCAATTTACATTATTGCAATTTATTTAACCGCATTGCACTTACTTTTCTTGCATGATAAACAACTGTTGCATGAAAACTCACACCTTTAGGATAGCCCCTAAAACTGAAACCAAAACTAAGTTAAAAGTCATTGCAAGATAAAATTCACCGCCACAACATTTCAAAATATAAAAAAACAACTCATAATATAATCACAAACAGAACACAAAACTACAATTACAATTAAATTAAAACGTCCTGTTGGATGATCGGGAATACCTTGGAAGATGTAACCTACGTGTTGCTAACGGGATTTCCCACGGTCTAAATGAAAGTGTGGAACTCATTCAGTTGAGTTTAGCAAATTCATCTGGACTAAGTGAATCCGATAAAAATAATGATGCCGGAAGGATGGAACCGTGGGATCTTAACCGGTGTCGTTATAATCAACTTTAAGATTTGTTTTAATTAAAACACAAAAATACTTGGAAATTAAGATTTTCTCTAAACCAAAACACTTTTCTCATCCTCCGATTTATGACTTCTAAAATTAAAACCTCTGCAACAACAAGGAGCTTGGAGCATGGTGGGCAGCACGACCATTGTCGTCAGCAAAACTTGAATCTACATCAGCAAAACTTTCTTAGAATTAGACAACCAAGCCATAGGATTTCGAGGTAGTTTGCCTAGTGCAACATAAATCCTCAACTCTTCGTTAGGCACTTGCATTGCAAATTAAGCCCTAACCGGTCTTAGGATTCCGAGGTAATCGTCTGATACGACATAAACCCTCACATCTTCGAGGCTATTTGTATGATTGTGTCATACAAATATAAGTCCAAATTAATTAAAATTGGCAAGACCAAAACATTTAAATAAATATTAGGACTTTCCTAAACTCAAGCCAAACAATAGGATAGTCGGGAAATTACCGAAGTTCGCTTCGAATCTGTGATTTCTCCTACTTTTCTTCCTTTGGATTCCCAAAACAAAATGTTCCAAATTTGATCCATTCCCTATTGAAATTCCAAAATTCAATCCCTTGAAAACTTAAACTTTGAAATTTTTGAGAGCAAAATTATTGATTATTATCGAGAGTTTTCTTAAGTGATTCCCGTCACTTAAGATGTAATTAACTATAGGGGCTTGCCCTTATAGGGAATTTTAAAGAACCCGAGTAATATAAACCCTGTTTAATGTTTTCATATTAAGCAGGGAATTTGTCGGCTTATAAAATTGGTTCGCAGACCAAACGGATGTCACAAATCTTCTAGTTTATTTAATCGAGCCCCACCATCAAGCAGTGTGTCTATCCTTAGGGATAGATACACGGTTTGTGGTGCGGTGCTCGTTTGTATAAACTATTTGGGATGTGAGATCGGTTTGATTTCATATCTTAAAATGTTCAAATTTAAAAATTATTTTTAAAATCAAATACTACCTTTTCAAATTATTTATTTAAATTAAATTAAAAATTCGCCGACAATTTCTGTAAGCGACCCCTTTTCAAAACACACAACCTAAAAATATGCCGACATACTTCTGGCGACTCCGCTGGGGACAATTCCTCTCTCCATTTTAATCAAATAATTCTGCTTTCAGAATCGGTAGTGTATCCATGTCCCTAATGGATCGAACTACCCTTCTTTCCGTTGGGATACTATGTTCATTTCTACCTTGAACAAGTATAGTCAACATTCTCTCGGATTTAGGAACCACTGTTTAGACACCCCTAAACAGAGAGGTTCTGAGATCCTTTTACCTCATTTTTGAGGTGGGGTGGACCCCCAATAGGTGTTAGTTTAGGAGTGATCCTTCGAGTCGAGAAGTCTTACATAAGACTTTCTTTTCCTTTCCAACTCTGAATCGGATTCCTTACCTTCTCTACACCTTTGAACATTCCGTTCTAAATAAACAAACCCTCTAATAAGTGATTCTTTTAACAAATGATTCCTTCTTATAAATACATGAACAAGAATGAGTTCGGACTCTTTTTTTCAATTCCTTTCTTTTCCTCCTAAAGAAAAGAAGAATAACTTGGGACTGATAACCAGAATCTACCCTGCAGAAATGGAAGCCCCGAAGCTGATTTTCTCCTTCACCAATGGACTGGACTTCGCTGTCTATAAGGATGAGCTGCCCAACAATGGGATCATCCGATTCGGACAAGGATTTGAAAACACGAATGTCAAGGTCACCGACGTCTCCCTCTTTGCACTGACGAACAAGGTATCTGAAGCTGAGGAACCGCTGCTTGAGTTCAACCTTAGGTCGACCCAAGAGTTTCCTCCCCGCAAAGGATCCCGACTAGGAGGAGTACCGCCGTCTGCGAGAGGACCGTTCTTACTACCCCCACCGGTCTAGTTGTTTCCGCACCTACCCCGACTCTCGCCAAATCAAAGGGGAAAGAAATCCGGAACTATGGTAAACCCGTTACCGTGGAGGGTACGGATCTTCCCGTAAGACCTTCGTTTTCGAAATCGGGTCCAGGTTCAAAGATTCCATCACCGACAAGGACCCAAAGAAGAAACGGAAGTAGAAGGATCGCTAGAGAAGCCGTAGCTGCTGAAATTGCTTTCTCGGAGGAAATTCCGTAGCTGCCTGAATATACACCGCTGCCAGAATATACACCACTGCCTGAATACATACCACTCTTGGGAGGAAGCAGGTTCCATCCCCTCTCCACCGCAGAGGATGAGGAGAATGTTCGCAAGATTGCTGCCACATTACCTCAGCCCGCATATTACAACGATAGCCGCAAGAAAAGAACTAGAACTACGCCGTTTGCTCGACTGCAAACTTTGGTAGAAAAGTTAGCAAAGAAGGAAAACCGCCCAGTATCGGAGATTCTACGAAGGATAGGGCGGGTACCGGCCAAATCCCGTCTTGGGCCCCGAGTAGAGCCCGCCGTCATGACAGAAAAGCCAAGTAAAAGAATGAAGGCTAGTCCGCCTGTCGTAGTCTCAGGATTACAGATTAGGGAGGATACCACCTTCCAGCATTTGGCCGACAGACCATCTGGTCCTAGACCTTCTGCTGCTAGAAGGATGGTATGGTGTCCCACTACTGGGCAGTTAAGACTGAAACGACGAGCCCGAGAAAGAAAGTCTCGCCGAGAGGCCGGAATCCGAAGAAAGTGCTACCGCGATAAAGGGGACTCGTGAAAAGGGGACCCGGCAGCTATCGCACGACAACAACAAAGACACACAGAAAGCCCCGCTAGAAGATGCCATAGAAAAGTTGAGAACCGATATCCGACGGTTGGCAAAAGAAAGAGAAGAAAAGTTCGGAGATGAGATTGATTCATCGGAATTCATGGACGACGAATATGCAGAAATCAACATGGTTGAGACACGAGCATCATCAGCTTCGCAAGGTGCTCCTGCAGCCGCAGAAGAGAGGAGCCGGAACCGATGAGAAGACAGCCTTCGAGGAAAAGACGACACGATCGCTCAAATGTCGAAAAGGATGGAAGAGATGGCCGTAGCTCCGGCCACTCTCCGCAGTCAAGTACAACCACAAAGAGAGACACCCCGTGAGGTCATTCACATTGTAGACGGAGGAAAGGAGATTACATCCGTCAACGGGGATGATCAATCGAAAAAGGATACAACACAAAGTATGATCCCCGAAAAGGATATCAAGAACTTGGTGGAACAACGAGTGCGAGAAGCCTTAGCACAATCGAAGAGCGGGACATCCATTCGGACGGGTAGACCTTACCCGGAAGAATTCGACGCTGTCCAATACCCGAAAGGCTTCGTACCACCTCTCGTTCAAGACCTTCGACGGAGCCGGGAACCCCCGACGAGCATGTTGCACACTTTCGTGCCGCTTGTTGTAATGCCGGCGGGAGCGATGCATTACTCTTCCGACGAGTTCGTCGGCAGTCCGTCGGGAATCGCCTTCGACCGGTATGCGAATTACCAAATGGTTCGGTGAAGTCGTTCTCGCAGCTAGAGAACCTCTTCATCAAGCGATTCGTCGGAGCTCGGCACCACATCACTATAGGTGATTTAGTGGTAGAGAAACAAAGGCCGAACGAAACTTTGGTGGATTACATACTTCGATGGAGGAACTTAAGCATGAAGTGTGAACCACAACCGCAAGAACAACATGCAATCGGCATCTTACTTAAAAGCATTCACGGCCCGATAGCACTTCTCCTCAAAGGATTCACTATTAAGACTTTCGAGAAGTTGTTAAGCAAGGCCGGAAGCTTGCAAGAAGAGGAGAAGCAATTAAGTTTCGCCGACAAGACGGACAAGCAGAAGCCGGTGAAGACCTTCGAAAAGAAATCTGGGATCGTTGCAGCAAGTTGACAAAGGCAAGCAACCGATGCAAATACCACCGTAACGGCCGCAAGCAACCACAACAGATTACCAAGCAACCCCGGTCCAGCTATCGGTCGTCTCCGCAAGATGAAAAACCGTCTCGTCCGCAACGTACATTAAGGGAACTTCGAGCAGAGAATATCCGTTCAAGAATGAAGCAGTACCGAAAATGTTCCGTAGCCTGATGAAGACACCAGATTTCCAGCTGCCAGAGCCTAAAAGACCAGAGGAAGTCAACAAGAAAGGTGATCCCAACTTTTGCCCCTACCACCGGATGCTTGGGCACAAGATAGAAGATTGCATTACCTTCAAAAGTTGGCTCAACGACAACCTTCGGAAAGGAAATATAACAATCCCGAAGGAGTACATGAAGGAACCCCAGAAAGGAGGTTCCGTCAATGTTATCTCAACTGGTCCCGTCATTCCGATAGATCCCTATGCAACTGACGATGGATGGACTACCGCCTGGACGAGGTCTTCGAAGAAGATTTTAGACAACATCCGAACCGCCTCGGTGCGAGCTTCAATTCAGAGTTCGAGACCTGTTAAGCCGTGTCGGCATATTTTTAGGTCGTGTTTTATTTTGAAGAGGGGTCGCCTAACAGAAATCTGTCGGCGAATTTTTAATTTAATTAAAATAAATAATTTGAAAAGTAGTATTTGATTTTGAAAATAATTTTAAATTTGAAGGTTTTAAGATATGAGATTAAACCGATCTCACATCCCAAATAGTTTATATAAACGAGCATCGCACCACAAACCGTGTATCTGTCCCTAAGGATAGACACACGCTCGATGGTGGGGCTTGATTAAATAAACTAGAAGATTAGTGACATCCGTTTGGTCCGCGAACCAATTTTATAAGCCGACAAGTTTCCCTCGCTTAATATGAAAACATTAAACGGGGTTTATATTACTCGGGTTCTTTAAAATTCCCTATAAGGGCAAGCCCCTATAGTTAATTACATCTTAAGTGACGGGAATCACCTAAGAAAACTCTCGATAATAACCAATAATTCTGCTCTCAAGAATTTCAAAGTTTAAGTTTTTCAAAGATTGAATTTTGGAATTTCAATAGGGCATGGATCAAATTTTGGAACATTTTGTTTTGTGAATCCAAAGGAAGAGAGGTAGGAGAAATTACTGATTCGAAGTGAACTTCGGTAATTTCCCGACTATCCTATTGTTTGGCTTGAATTTAGGAAAGTCCTAATGTTTATTTAGTATTTCAATCTTGCTAATTTTAATTAATTAGGGCTTATATTTGTATGATAAAATCAAACAAATAGCTCTAGAAGATGTGAGGGTTTATTGTCGTATCGGACGACTACCTCGGAATCCTAAGACCGGTTAGGGCTTAATTTGCAATGCAAATGCCTAACGAAGAGTTGAGGATTTATGTTGCACTAGGGCAAGCTACCTCGAAGTCCTATGGCTTGGTTATTTAATTCTAAAAAAGTTTTGCTGAAGTAGGTTCAAGTTTTGCTGACGACGATGGCCGTGCTGCCCACCATGCTCCAAGCTCCTGGTTGTTGCAGAGGTTTAGTTTTAGAAGTCATAAATCAGGAGATGAGAGAAGTGTTTTGGTCTAGAGAAGTCTTAATTTCCAAGTGTTTTTGTTTTTTTTTTTTTATATTTTGATTAAAACAAATCTTAAAGTTGATTTTAACGACACCGGTTAAGATCCCACGGTTCCATCCTTCCGGCATCATTATTTTTATCGGATTCACTTAGTCAAGATGAATTTACTAAACTCAATCGAATGAGTTCCACACTTTCATTTAGACCGTGGGAAATCCCGTTAGCAACACGTAGGTTACATCATCCGAGGTATTCCCGATCATCCAACAGGACGTTTTAATTTAGTTGTAATTGTAGTTTTGTGTTCTGTTTGTGATTAAATTTTGAGTTGTCTTATATTTTGAAATGTTGTGGCGGTGAATTTTATCTTGCAATGACTTTTAACTTAATTTTGGTTTCAGTTTTAGGGGCTATCCTAAAAGTGTGGGTTTTCATGCAACAGTTGTTTTATCATGCAAGAAAAATAAACGCAGTTGCAATAAAGTAAATTGCAATAATGTAAATTGCTGGAAAATAAATTGCGGGAAAGTAAATTGCAATAATACAAATGCGTACCCTGGAGGGTCTTCCCGTCATCCCAAGCTGCACTTAAAACACAATTAGCATACTTAAGCAAGTTCCTAGGTAAAACTAAGGGAAGGGTTATGGTTTTCTACCAAATTCCTAATCCTATGGCTAGTCATTTCCTATGACGTCTAGGTTCTTTGTGTTTTGGTTTAAGGACGATTTTCTTCATCAAAGAATAATCAAATTCAATTGTTCTTATAAATGTCCTATCATATTGAGGAAGTGCTTAAGAAGGATCTTAAACATCTTTTCAATATTTCTAGGATTATTTTAAGTCCAAATGAATTTAATTATACAAATGAATTAATCGTCCAAGAATTTCATGTTTTGTTAACTTGCTCAGTGAACTAGGACATTTGAATATCCTATGAGTGAAGTGACACTTCATTTAATGTTTTATTTAGGAGTTATAATAACTAAAGCTTTCAAGGGTAAGTTAGTATTCAAATGATTTAGTTTAAGTTAAAGAGTTTAAATTTGGAATAGTGTTCAAGTTGCTTTTAAATTTATTTTCTTTCGTTTTAGGTGATGTTATATTTAATTCAATTTAATTTAATTTTAATTGAGTTTTAATTTAATTTAATTTGATTGAGTTTGATTTAATTTGATTTGATGTTTAATTAATTTGATTTGATTTAATTTTAATTTGATTATTTAATTTAATTTAATTCAATTATTTAATTTAATTTATTTAATTTAATTGTTTAGTTTAATTTAATTTAATTATTTAATTTAATTTAATTTAATTGTTTAATTTAATTTAATTTAATTATTTAATTTAATTTAATTTAATTATTAAATTTAATTTAATTTAATTTAATTGTTAAATTTAATTTAATTTTAATTTAATTTATCTTTAATTTACTTTATTTTTAATTTTAATTAAAATTTTAAAAGAGTTTAATAATTCAATTAAGTCTTTTAATGTTTCAAATTTGAGTTATCATTTTAATTAAGAGTTGAATATTAATGAGATAATTAATTTAGGGACTTTTTAAATTAAAGAATAAATCTCTTCCTAATAAATATCCCTTATTTTAATAATTCCAATTTATTATTCCTCCAAATTTAATCTATTATTTAATTAAAGTTTAATCATTTTAAAATTGTTTAATGGGTTTCTACCCTTTAATTATTTAAATTTCAATCATCCAAATCAGATTAAGATCAAATATTTTACTTGTTGATTTTTTATTAAACCTAAAGTTTTAATTAAGGGTTAAAAGTTTAATTACCATTTTACCCCTTTAGCTTAATAATTTCATAACTCACTAAATTGAACCCAAATGAACTTGAAATTTTTATGTGACTTCACTCATATGTCAATAAAGACATGAGAGGAGAAAATGTGATTTTTCTGTATTTAATTTATTTATATAATTATTTTTGGTGGAAAATAGAGATTTTCAAGGAAAATTTAATAACATGACCAAGGGAAAGTTTCTGTCCTTAAGAAAATTAGGGGACATTCCTAATGACCAGAGAAGCACTTGGACTAATTTTGGTGATTTTTTGAATTATATTATTTTTATTATAATTATTTTGAGTTTTGGAGTATTAATTAATTTAAAAATAAAATAAATGTTGAAAAATGGATTTTATATTTTTCAAAAATCTCTCTGATATCAAGGAAACCAGAGAAGCAAATTTTGCAATTTTCTGATTTTTCTATGATTTATTGTAATTATTTTAGTGAAAATACTAGAAAATACATTTTTTTAATTTTAAAATTACCCTAGGGCTTTAAAATTTAATATCTCACTAAATAGACTTAGGAAAAATATGGGGTTTGTTCCTAAGTGATTAAAATTCAAAATGTGACATTTTGGTGAATTTAATTATTTTTGTGATTTTTATTATTTTTTAATTATTAAAATATTAAAATATTATTAAAAATCAACTTTTTCGAGAAAATTGAAATTTTAATTTTCTTAGGTTCCCCTGATATCAGAGAGGCTCCAAAACCAATTTAGTGAATTTTTGAAAAGTATTTTAAAAGTTATGAATTTTTAAAGTTTAAAATGGCTAAGTGACTTAATCAACCCAATTAGTGGGGTTAACCAAGTCCAATTGACCTCAAATTTTTATGGTGGATTCCTCTGATCCTAAAGGTCAGTGGAGAATTGATTTCAAGTCAATTTGATTCCTAGTTAACTCTAATTAATTAAAGACCTATTTTGAGTGTTTAAGCCGATTAGGGTTGTTTTGAATGAACTAAGCCAAAACCTATTTTTCCTAGGGTTCTCTGGTCATAAGGAACATCACCAAATTTTCCTAGAATTTATTTCACAACATGCTATTTTTTGGAATTAAAATACTCAAAACAGCAACATGCATTTGAAAAATAAATAACTTTTCACAGAGATGGCCTCCGACCTTGGAAAATTCAGGGAATGTTCCCAAGTTCAGAGGCTTCAAAAGCCCTATGGTCTCATGCCATGGTGAATTGTATACATGCATGGAGAATTAAATGTATGCAGAGAGTAAATAAATTATAAAAAATAAAATACTTGATGAAATTAAATGATTTCTTTTCCACATTATTCTCCTCTGTTCACTGAGCAAGAGGGTATTTTTATTTTATTTTTGTGATTTTTCTACACAAAGATATGGATTTTTAAAGTTTCTGATATTTAATAAATACATTAAGTACCCTATTTATCTATTTATCCATGCGGCGCCAGCGAAACATCGGCAGTTCCGAAGGGGTACGTGTCGCGCTGTGATTGGGCGCCGCCATCTGAGTCATCCGTCCCGGGCCCCGCGGTTCTCGCACCGTTTCCTGGTCCGACGCCATCTGAGCCATTCGTCCGCGCGTGTATTGAATGGACGGCATCCGTTCATCGTCCCCAAGTGTTCTCACCCGAGAGCCGTCCACACTAAATCCCTAAGATCTTACTCGATTCTCAATGGATTTTTACGTTCTTATACTCTATGGATTCGTCTTGAAGAGACGAACACATCTATACGGCTAACATGCATTGAAACTAAGGCATTTGAAATGGAGAATCTCCAAAGCTCGGGATGGAGAGTTAACTCATACCTTAGCTCGGAGAAGTGTAGCTTCAATCCGAGAGTTGTTGCACCTTCGATTGGGTCCCGGCAAGCTCCGGATGAAGTCTCCGGTGCAGGGAATTGTCTGGATATGATTTCGACCAAGCCCGATCACAAAGCTTGGAGGCTGGAGCAACTGGGTGGCCTGGAGATGGGGCTTTTGATGGTGGACACCTTCTCTTGGTCTGGTGAAGGTGTAGAGCCAATCAATTTGGGAATTGGCTCACTGTGGAGAAGTGTCCTGGTTTTGGGTGGAATTTCGACTACGAAATTGAGCTTACGGAGGAGAAATGGCAGGGGGATTTCATCGGGGATCAAGTGCTCTAAGGATGGAGAAGGGTGCGGAACAATTTTGGCAGAGTTTTGGCAAGGTTTGTGCTTCTCTCCTTCCATGGCCGAGAGAGGTGGAGTTTAAATAGGAGAGGGTGGATGGCCTCCCAGGGGGAGTTAGGGCTTGGGATCAGCTGCTCTGGTGAGGAGAAGATCAGCCATGGTGACCACTGGGGATGGGGCAGCTCAGCAAGTGAGAATTTCAATGTTGGCTCACATGTGAGCTCTCGGCCATGGTGTTTTCCGGCGGCACGGTGGCCGGCCGGCCGAGCAATGGTCACCATCTTGGTCGGGTGGGTCGGGCTGGGGTTTAGTGTAAGCAATTGGCAAATGCCATGTGTAAAGGCTTTGATTCAAAGTGGAATGGGGGCATGGCTAAATTTGAACCTAAATGGGTCAACCCACCCATTTAGGCTAGGTGCACCACCCAAGGCCTGGTTTTGGCCGAGGGAAAAGTGATTTGGCTCAAGCATAATCGGTAGGGTCAAGTCACCATCCAAGCACAATTAGGCTTAAGCATGGTTTAGTGGAATCATGGAAGTGGTTAATCACCTTTAGGAATTAAGGAAAGAGCCTCCTCCTTTTGCCCAAAATGGCATGGTGACATGTAAAGAGGCTCTCATGGCTTGCATATGGCTTGTGCATGGCTCCATGGCTCCATTTGGCTTGGGAAAAGGTTTGGTCAATTTCATAAAAAAGGATTTTAGGGATTTTGGATAATTTGGTGGAAATTTGGATGAAGCTTCATTTAGAAATATTTGATCATTGGTTTAGGACTTAGGGATGATTTTAATTGAAAGTATGATGAGGGGAAATGTCATATGGGCTTTGGAAGAATTTTTGGGGTTTTGGATTTGGTGGAAGTGGGCTTTTAAAATGGTTTAAGGAATGAGCCTTTTAAGTTTTGAAAATGAATTTATGGATGGGAATTTTGTAAAGAGGTTGGCCCAAATAATTGTTGGGTTTAGCTCATGGATGTGTCATGAATGATTTGAAACAAATTGGGGGTGATTTGGATTTGAATTGGGTTGAATTTGGGTTAGGTTTGGGTTTAGGTCAAAAATGGGCCTTTTGACCTTGGATTGAGTTTGAGTGGGACTTGGGTTCAAATTTTGGGCAAATCATGTTAGGGTTTTGTTTATGGGGATGTTAAGGAAGATTTAGAAAAGATTTGGGGTTAATTGGAGTTGAATTGGGTTAGTTTGGGCTAAGTTTGGGTCATGGGTCCAAATTTGGGCTTTAAGGCCCAAAGTGAAATTGGATCCAAATGTCAATTAAATTGGACTTGGATTTGGTCTAAATTGGTATTGGGAATGTTGGATTGAATTTTAGAATTGAATTGGACCAGAATTTTGGTCAATTGGATAGGTTTGGTTTAACATTGGGTCCACTTTGGGTTAAAATGGGTCAATTTGGGGGTTTTGACAAAAGTAGGGTAAACTGACAAAATTGGCCCATGGTGTAGTTGGACAAAATGAAATTGGGAATATTTGGGATTTTCTGGAATTTTTTGGGAATTTTCTGAATTTTTGGATTTTTAGGCCAAGAAGGGTATTTTGGGTATTTGGAGGGTATTGGGGGGTATTTTTGGAATCTTTGGTATTTTTGGGTATGGATGATCAATTTGAGTGATGTGTAGATTTTTGGGATTGATTTTGGAAAATTTTGGGTAATTTGGAAATTTTGCAAAAATTTGGGTAATTTCAAGGGTTTTGGGTAGGTTTAGTAGGTGTAGGGTCTCGGGGGTCAAAAATTGAAAATTTGGGAAATTGAAGATTGGGTGAATTTAGGTGGGAAGAAATCATTTTGGTTGAGCCATGAAGCCATTTCAAGCCCATATGAGCCATGAGAGGACTCATTTGAGGCATTCACTATGTTGTTCCTAACCCTCTTAGCCAAGGGCTTAGGGGTTAAGGACCATCCATGTGAATCACCTACATGAGTCGGGAGGTTAAGTTGGGTATGTGTGTGGTTTTAGGAAGTGTGTGGAAATGTAGTGTGTAAGTGTAGTGTAAGTCAGCCCCTCACCGAGACCGGGCCACCCGAGGCGGTCCCCAAGGCCAAAGAGTCCTATAGGAACTCATCCTTTAAACTTCCACATTTGATTTCAACCCTCTAGGTGATTAGGGGTCTATGGTCAAGTTTGTGGAGTTTGCAGGGAGTTTAGAAGTGGTTTGAATTTCTAAAAGGCGGGTCCCAATTCTAGTCCTCTAAGACAGTCAAAGGAAAAGCCTAAGGCTAGATCCTAAGTACTAAAGAGAGAAGAGAAGACCTCATCAAAAATGAGGTCAACAAGCCGGTACAATCACTTGCGATAGAAGAACCACCTCAACAGGAGACGATTGAAGAAAAGAAGAAAATCGACGAAGAAGAGAGGACCGAGACTCCTAAGGCTAGACTAGGGGCTGCTTATCCTAGGATAGTTGTTTCCAATTCGGGGGAGAAATCCCTCGAACCTCTTGTCGGCGAATTTTTTTAATTTAATTTAAATAAATAATTTGAAAAGGTAGTATTTGATTTTAAAAATAATTTTTAAACTTGAAGGTTTTAAGATATGAATCAAACCGATCTCACATCCCAAATAGTTTATACAAACGAGCACCACACCACAAACTGTGTATCTATCCCGAAGAATAGACACACTCGCTCGAAGGTGGGGCTCGATTAAATAAACTAGGAGATTTGTGACATCCGTTTGGTCCGCGAACCAATTTTATAAGCAGACAAGTTCCACCGTTTAATATAAATGAATTAAGCGGGGTTTATATTACTCAGGTTCTTTAGAATTCCCTATAAGGGCAAGCCCCTATAGTTAATTACATCTTAAGTGATGGGAATCACCTAAGAAAACTCTCGATAAGTAATCAATAATTCCGCTCTCAAGATTTTCGAGGTTTAAGATTTCAAAGGATTGAAGTTTGGAATTCCAATAAGGAATGGATCAAATTTGGAACATTTTATTTTGGGAATCCAAAGGAAGAAAAGTAGGAGAAATCACAGATTCGAAGCGAACTTCGGTAATTTCCCGACTATCCTATTGTTTGGCTTGAGTTTAGGAAAGTCCTAATATTTATTTAAATGTTTTTATTTTGCCAATTTTAATTAATTAGGACTTATATTTATATGATAAAATCATACAAATAGCCTCGAAGATGTGAGGGTTTATGTCGTATCGGACGACTACCTCGGAATCCTAAAACCGGTTAGGGCTTAATTTGCAATGTAAATGCTTAACAAAAGGGTTGAGGATTTATGTTGCACTAGGAAAACTACCTCGAAGTCCTATGGCTTCGTTATTTAATTCTAGGAAAGTTTTGCTGAAGTAGGTTCAAGTTTTCGTCGATGACGATGGCCGTGCTGCCCACCATGCTCCGAGCTCCTTGTTGTTGCAGAGGTTTAGTTTTAGAAGTCATAAATCAGGGGATGAGAAAAGTGTTTTGGTTTAGAGAAAATCTTAATTTTCCAAGTATTTTTTGTGTTTTAATTAAAACAAATCTTAAAGTTGATTATAACGACACCGGTTAAGATCCCATGGTTCCATCCTTCCGGCATCATTATTTTTATCGGATTCACTTAGTCCAGATGAATTTGCTAAACTCAACTGAATGAGTTCCACACTTTCATTTAGACCGTGGGAAATCCCGTTAGCAACACGTAGGTTACATCATCCGAGGTATTCCCGATCATCCAACAGGACGTTTTAATTTAGTTGCAATTGTAGTTTTGTGTTCTGTTTGTGATTAAATTTTGAGTTGTTTTATATTTTGAAATGTTGTGGCAATGAATTTTATCTTGCAATGACTTTTAACTTAGTTTTGGTTTCAGTTTTAGGGTCTATCCTAAAGGTGTTAGTTTTCATGCAATTGTTGTTTATCATGCAAGCAAAATAAAGTACATTTGCAAGAAAGTAAATTGCAGGAAAGTAAATTGCAAGAAAGTAAATTGCAATAAAATAAAAGAGTACCTGGAGGGTCTTCCCGTCATCCCAAGCTACACTTAAAACACAATTAGAATACTTAAGCAAGTTCCTAGGTAAAGCTAAGGTAAGGGTTTTGGTTTTCTACCAAATTCCTAATCCTATAGCTAGTCATTTCTTATGACGTCTAGGTTCTTTGTGTTTTTGTTTGAAGACGATTTTCTTCATCGAAGAACAATTAAATTCGATTGTTCTTATAAATGTCCTATCATATTGAGTAAGTGCTTAAGAAGAATCTTAAACATCTTTTCAATATTTCTAGGATTGTTTTAAGTCCAAATGAATTTAATTATATAAATGAATCAATCGTCCGGGGATTTAAGTTTTG
>JAKZJZ010000332.1:0-55003 GCA_022702705.1 Papilionanthe hookeriana x Papilionanthe teres | reverse complement strand
TTAAGTTTTGATGTGTGAGTTTAGATTTTAGTTTGGAGTTTCAATTTAGATTGAAGTTTGTCAAAATTAATTTGAAGGATTTGATTTGAAATGAAAATTGGAATTACGAGGTTTTAGATGTAACATCTTGACCTCGAAAGAAAATTGAATTGATTAAATTGAATCGTTGCAATGAGAAGAGATCTCGGAGTAATGCGGTGTTGGATGTAAAATCCTTAACCTCAAGAGTTTGATTTTGATGTATTTCGGTGCGATAGGAAAAGAATCCTAAAGCGGTGCGGTCTTGGATGTAAAATCCTCGACCCAAAAGGTTTGAATTTGATGTATTTCAGTGCAATAGGAAAAGAATCCTAAAGCAATGCAGTCTTGGATGTAAAATCCTCGACCCAAAAATTTGAATTCGATGTATTTCAGTACAATAGGAAAGAATCCTAAAGAAGTGCAGTTTTGGATGTAAAATCCTCGACCCAAAAGTTTGAATTCGATGTATTTCAGTGCAATAGGAAAAGAATCCTAAAGCGGTGCGAGTCTTGGATATAAAATCCTCGACCCAAAAGTTCGAATTCGATGTATTTCGATGCAATAGGAAAAGAATCCTAAAGCGGTGCGGTCTTGGATGTAAAATCCTCGACCCAAAAGATTGAATTTGATGTATTTCGGTGCAATAGGAAAAGAATCCTAAAGCGATGCGGTCTTGGATGTAAAATCCTCGACCCAAAAGTTTGAATTCGATGTATTTCGGTGCAATAGGAAAAGAATCCTAAAGCGGTGCGATCTTGGATGTAAAATCCTCGACCCAAAAGTTTGAATTTGATGTATTTCGGTGCAATAGGAAAAGAATCCTAAAGCGAGTGCGGTCTTGGATATAAAATCCTCGACCCAAAAGTTTGAATTTGATGTATTTCGAGTGCAATAGGAAAAGAATCCTAAAGCGATGCAGTCTTCGATGTAAAATCCTCGACCCAAAAGGTTGAATTTGATGTACTTCAGTGCAATAGGAAAGAATCCTAAAGCAGTGCAGTCTTGGATGTAAAATCCTCGACCCAAAAGGTTGAATTTGATGTATATTTGATTCGAGATCTGGAAGAAATTGAATTTGAATTTGATTGAGACTCGGATTTGGAATGCTGGAAAGATTGAATTTGGAAATTTGGAAGGATGAGTTTGAACTTGATTGAAATTTGATTTAAGATTTGATTTGAAATTTGGAAGATCAAATTTGAAACTTGATCGGGAGTGGATTTGGAATTTGATTGAGAATTTGATTTGTGATTTGAAAAGATTGAAATTTGATTCGGAATTTGGAAAGATTGAATTTGAAATTTGATTTGAAATTTGGAAGGATGGAATTTGAGATTTGTGTTGATTTCGTTTATCTTTTAATGGTTCAAATTTTATTTTATCGTTTATTTAATGTTCATGTGAATTTGGTGTTTGTCATTTTTTAAGATTTTTTTTTTAGGAAAGTTTTCTTTTATTCTTCTTTCTTTATTTCTTTTATGTTCTTTGTTCGAAGTTCATTTAACTTTAATGGCGTTTCCCAATCAATTTGCACAAAAGAGGTGAAGGCCAAAAACGTGACATGGTCACTTTCACTCCAATCATGTTGAAAATACATCATACAACTCGATCTGGAATACATTTCATACAATCCATGTAGACTCAAAACGGACTGTGTATGATCTTTGGTGGTCCATCAAAAGAAGCATTTGTCAAAAAATTCATGTCTGAATAGTGGGGTACATGGTTAATAACATCACATTCCAAGCCATCCTTGGCAAGGATGCCTGACTGGATGTACGTTGGAGGTGTGATATTTCCCATGTAACTCACGGCTCGTAAGGCCGGAGGTTCTCTAGCTGCGGGTACGGTTGGAAATGGTAAGGTATCTTGCTTGTCGTCCATTCTCCCGAAAGTAACCGAGATCCGCTCCATCGGCACTCCTGGTATGCAATGCTTAGCGATATCCGCTCCGTTGCCCTTCGGTATCATGACGGAACCCACCGGTAAAGGTATCTTTATCGGCCCTCGGAACTCACCCGGGCTGCTATCCGGAGGTCAGATCCGAACATGATGTCACACTCGTTCAAGAAAGAGACTATGCAGAAAGGTCTGACGAAGTCGTGGTGATCTATATGTGGGGGTATGCAGTCACCCTGTTTGTAGATGTTGATAATGCAGCTATTGGGTATGCAATCTGCTGGCAGTACCCTCCATGTTATCAATCTCTTTACCATTCTCTTGATGACTAATGGCATCGGATCTACTTGCCCATGACGGAGTATTCCGGTGGGTTTCCTTCCTGTCTTCGAGCAAAGTTGTAGCGGCATCCGCATTGTATTGTGATTCTTCCTTTCGCCGGCATCCATCTCCGGGGTTCCGAGTATGTGTTTTCCCTCGGGCGGTTCGCTCGGCCCATTCTTTTCGGATCCGGATACAATCCACGATTTGCTCGTTGTTCATGCTGCGAGAATACGTCGGTATGTAGCTCGAGGCCCTCTAGTATGTTGATCCTTCTTCCTTTAATTCTCTCGAAGTATTCAAAAGTTTTCTTTTCAACATTCCGCATTCTCTCCGGCTCGTATTCCGGAATGATCCGAGATGGCGAGGCCTTGTGACATATTGTGGGATATACGCGTTCCCCCGCATACCTCGACTCCTCGGGGATGATGCTCGTCGGGACATCCCCGGGGTTGCTTCGCAACAAGGTCATGCATTATTGGTGGTTCTATCCGGTGGCGTGGTAGCCTTCTTTCTTCGATCTTACGGAGATTTCCACGGTTCTTTCGTTATCCTAGGAGCCGGCCTCCTTTCTTCGAGTTCTGGTGAGCCGGTGTCCTTGAAATGTGTGTCTTGGCATTAGCAATTGTCTCGTCGCGCTTGTCGCAGCTAGTTTTGTTAACATCTTACGGATACGGCGATTCTTATTTCTTCGTTGCGTGGGCGTGAGAGTAGCTCTCCTCACTTCTTGAATTTACGTGGGCGCGGCGCTGACAAGCTCGCCCTCGCCGTAGCGACTACGGACTTCATTTTCTTATCTTCTTCGGTGTTTGCTTTTCTTTTCTTGTTGTTGGATTGGTGGCTTGGGCCACCCACTTTCATCACTTGTCTGCCCGGGTAGTTCTTCTCGGTTAGCCGGGACCCGGTCACTTTCCTCGTATTGTAGGCTTCGTCGGTGCGAAATCCGAGTCAATCTCGATTATCGCTCCATCTTTCACCCTCTTTTCATCGAGTGCAAGGCTTACGCCATTCTTAAAGTTCAAGACCAACCACCCGTTCGACATTTCCCTGCGAAAAGACAAGGAAAAGGATCAGGGGTTGTACTAAGAACAAGAACATTAAGAAAATGTTTATTAAAGATACATTTTTTTATATATATTTTTTATTTTCAAATTTAACAGGAATGAAGTAGGATAAGATCAGGGAAGAGATTTTGATTTGAAAAAAAAACAAGGAAAACTTAATTATCATGACTTTATTTATTTTAACACATTTTATTATTATTTTTTTTTTGGGTTCGGACCCAATCATAAGTAATTACTTCGCCCGTGTTTCTTAGGGATGAAGAATTCATTCCTTCGAAACATCAGGTAGCGTAATACTTTTTCAAGTATCGTCCGTTGATCGGAAGCATATGTCGTTCTCCCTGCAATTCACTAGTCGGTAGGAACCTCCCGAGTATACTGCTTCAACCACAAACGGTCCTTCCCAAGTGGGTTCAAATTTTCCTCCTATCTCGCGGTGTGCGAGAATAGGTCTCTTGAGAACGAGAACTAAGTCACCAACTTTGAAGGTTCTTGGGCGGACCGGTTTGTCATGGGCTCGAACCATCTTAGCTTGGTATAGTTCTAAATTCCGTTGCGTCGCAAGCCTCTTCCCTTCCGGGCTTTCTAATTCTTCGAGTTGTAATTTGGCATTTTCTTCGTCGTGATCTTGTTTGCAACTGCAATTCGAGTGAAGGAAGACTGAACCTCTAAAGGTAACATCGCCTCGGACCCATACACTAGAGCGTAAGGTGTAGCTTGAGTAGGAGTTCGAAGGTTGTCCGGTAGGCCCATAAGGCTTCTAACAATTTCTCGTGCCAATTTCTCTTATTATCGTCCAAGGTTTTCTTTAAGATTTGAACGAGAGTTTTATTAAAAGCCTCAGCGAGACCATTTGCTCTTGGGTAGTAAATTGTTGAGTATCGCCAGTCGATTCCGTGTCTCCTGACAAAATTGTTGATTTGTGTGCTTCGAATGCCGACCCATTATACGAGATGATCTTGCACGACACTCCGAAACGGTAGACAACTTGGTTCTTGAAAAGCTGTAGCACGTGGTGTGCTTTCACTTCTCTAAGTGGAGCTGCACGCCACTTGGAAAATTAATCCGTAGCCGCAAGAATGAAGCGATGTCCTTTTGAAGATGGTGGTTCTATCGGACCCACTATATCCGTGCCCCAACATTCAAATGGCCACGACGCAATTGTCGGGTGCGAGCACATTTGGAGGTTGGTGTAGAACCACTCCGTGCACTTGGCATTGGTGACGGCTCTTGGCGATTTTCATGCGGTCGGTCATCATCGAGGGCCAGTAGTACCCTAGTCTTTTAATTTTCATTTTCATCTTCGGACCCGACTGGTGAGCGCCACAGAGTCCTGAATGCACCTCCTTAACAATTTCACGGGCCTCGGACCCGCTTAGGCACCTTAGCCACATTTGATCAAAAGACCTTATGTACAATGTGTTATTTATTAATGCGTAGGACAGAGTTCTTTTCTTGATCTGATGGGCTAGCGACCTATCGTCCGGTAGCTTTCTGTTTGCGGTGTAGTCCATCGATGGTCGTCGCCAGATCTTCCGTGTTTTTACGTCACTTCGTTACCGTGATTCTTTTTCTTTTTCGATTTGTGTATTGTGTATATGTCGAGCCGTGATAGGACTCGACGTCCGTGAACCGACACTTCCATCGATTCATCTTGCAAACAGGAAAATTCTTTTGCGAGACGGGCTAAAGCATCTGCTAAAGCATTCTCTTTTACGGGAATTTTGTAGATTGTCACATTTGGAATCTGTTCCAACAATTGTATGGCATACTTGGAAGTATTGTTCGAGTCTTGGTTTAAAAATTCCGTATTGTCCGGCGATTTGTTGAATGATTAACCGTGAATCCCCGTAGATGTTGATGTCTGTTATCCCCATTTGAATAGTTAATTCCGGTCCCGTTATGAGGGCTTCGTATTCCGCTTCGTTGTTTGTACACGGTTCCGTAAGTGGTAGGAGTATCTTAACATTCCCCGCTCCGGTGTTATAAAGATTAGCCCGATTCCTGCCTTACCGGGCACTATCACTTGCGATTCTTCGTCTTTGTGTGCTGAAGATGCTCCGTCGAAATATAATTCCCAACGTCGATCATCAGGGTCTTCTAGGTTCATTATTTGTTCATCTGGCAAATCGTCATTGAGAGGAGATTCGGCCGCAGAGGGTGTCTTTGCGAGGAAGTCTGCTAAGACTTGTCCCTTTACGGCACGCGGAGGCACGAAAGTTATATCGAATTGCAATAATATCATTGACCATCCGGCAAGTCTCGCCGGAAAGTGTTGGACGAGTCATTAGGTATTGCAATGGATTAAACTTTGAGATCGGAGTTAACCTTATGAGAAAGCATGTAGTGCCCGAGCTTTTGAGCGGCGAAGATCAAGGCCAAACAATGCTTTTCAATTGCGGGATACCTTACTTCCGTCGGAAGTAAACGACGGCTTAAGTAGTAAAGAGCATTTTCTTTACCCTCATCATCGACTCAGGCTAACGGGGCTCCGAGAGAGTCGTCTAAAGCCGCGGTGTAAAGTATCGACGGTCTACACCGAGACCGGGGCCGCTAAGACGAGAGGTGTCATTAAATATTGTTTAATGTCCTCGAAGGCCTTCGGCATTTCTCTTCCCAAATAAATTTTGCGTCCTTTTTAACTAGTGCCGAGAAAGGCCGACACCTACTGACGGGTTTGAGATAAAGCGTCGAAGATATGCCAGCCTTCCCTTGAAAAGATCGTAGTTGTTTTAAGGTTTTGGGAGGCGGCATTTCTAAGATAGCTTTAATCTTTTCCGGGTCGATTTCAATTCCACGATGTCGGACAACGAACCCTAAGAATTTCCCGGAGGTGACGCCGAAGGCGCATTTTAAGGGATTCATCTTAAGGTTAAATTGTCTTAATCATTCGAAAACAATTCTCGAATCATACGAGTGGTTTTCCTTTACTTTGCTTTTGATGACCACATCGTCCACGTAGCATTCGACTTGATTGTGGATGAGATCATCAAAAATTCTTGTCATTGCTCTGCGGTAGGTTGCTCCTGCGTTCTTCGATCCGAATGGCATCACCGTGTAGCAAAATACTCCGATAGGCGTTACGAATGTCGTAAGCTTTTCATCTTCCGGAGCCATTTTTATCCGGTTGTATCCTCGAAGATCCATCCATGAACGAGAATATTTCATGTGTTGAAGCAATGTCGATCATTAATTCGGGATCGGTAGAGGGAATTCATCCTTTGGACATGCCTTGTTTAAATCTACGAAGTCTACACAAATTCCGATTTGACCATTCTTCTTTCGATCGGCACCACATTGGCTAGCTGAGTCGGGTATTGTTCTTCACGGACAAATTTAGCGTCTATTAGCTTTTTAACTTCGGCTATAACTTGTTGTTCGATTTCTAGACGCATTCTTCCGGGACCTTGTCCGGCCGGGACGTAGTAGGATCCACTCCTAGCTTATGGATCGCAACCTCCGGAGCCGATCCCGGCATTTCATCGTAGTTCCAAGCAAAACAGTCCTTAAATTCCATTAATAATTTGATTATTTCTTCGGAGTCTTCTTTGTTGAGTAAGGAGCTAACAAAGGTAGGTCTAGGCTCTTCGCTAGTACCTAAGTTAACTTCCGTCGACTCATCTATTGTATATTTAATTTCTTCTTCGAATTCGGTGGAGCGTCTCCGATTTGTAAATCTTTGAGTTCGTCCGTAGCTTCCATGCGGTTTTCATTGGACTTGCAAGTGACAACCAAGCAAAATTCGGTATCGTCAATCGACCCTGCCGTGCCGAATCCGAGTCCATGCTTTGAATTGGGTGGACAACCGGAGTTATTCCATAATTTTTCAAAATTTTGTGATTGGCCTTTTGTCCATTGTCGAGGTAAGAAATCACGTTGAATTAAATTTTGAACACAGGGAGAGTACCACTCAAAAGGTAATTCCATTAATTCGATGAAGTGACATCTTCAAGTGTACATTATTTTCGGCTTTGGTGGAAGAAGCACCACGGTAGAATTTGATTGGCTTCGCACCGCCGCTATGTACCTCTTTGACCACCATACCCTCGATCTTATTAGAATGGATCGGGGTTAGGGTCATAGTATGTACGTAGTGGTTAATCTTCTCGTACATTGATTTGTAGTCTTCGTTCTTCTCATCTTCAAGAGAGATCTTAAATTGCGGCTTCTTCCGAGCTTATTGTAGTTGCTTCTCGCTTGATTTTTTTTCTTCTTGAGAACTATCTTCCCAATCAACATTGATGGCTGGTTTCCTCCGTCCAATCGTCCTAATGTCTCTACCACGACCTCGTCCCGGCCTCGACCTCGGATGCGAGTTGTGGTGAAACCTTCACCATCTCGCCGTAAGGGAGTGGTGAGTGACTGTTGGACTAGAACCTCAGGTTCTTCGTTGTCCTGAACTTTCTTTGCTTCATTTGTTACGGTATCTCTGGAGAAGATCGTTTTCTTTGGCGGTACATAATAAGCTGCATCTTCATGGATTCCAATCTCATGTACGGAGAATGGTTGCAAGTCGCCTTTGATGCACCTGTTCCCCTCCATCGTAGTATTTGATGCACTGGTGCAGAGATGATGGTACCATCCTCGTTTTCATGTATCCATGGTCGGCCCCGTAGAGCGTTGAACGACGTTTCTGAATCGATTATATGAAATTTTGCGGTTGTCTTTGCTAAGTCACCGGTCTTCATCAGTAGCGTTATTGACCCAAGGGCTCTTTCTCCTTTCTGGTTGAATCCTATTAATAACATTTTGTCGGCCTCGAGCTCACGAGCATCAATTTCCAAGTATCCTAGTGTTCGAAGACTCATTATGTTGATTGATGCTCCTGGATCCACCAAGACTCGGGAGAGCGTAAACTTTCCAATTGTAACTGAAATGTACAACGGTCGGTTGTGATCTGCTGTCCCAAGTAGTAAGTCATTGTCCGTGCAGGTAACGCCTCGCTGTTCCTTTAATGAGCAAACCTCATCTAAGGAATCTCCGGCCATTTGAGCTAAGCAAATTTCTGGATCAAGTAAGGCTTTGATCAGAGCTTCTCCATCTCCTTTGATAAGATGAGAGCATCGTAAATGCTCAGTTTGGCCGGTAGTTTCCTAAGATGGGCTAGCACGTTGTAGTCCACTTTGTTCTCATGCGTCTCGGCTTCTTCTCGAATGGGTATTTCTTCTGTCGGGGTTGGTTCTTCTTGAACAACCACCTGCTTTCCTTTCTCTTTTGGACCCATTCTTGGAGGTAGAACTTTTTCACTTCTCAAGTTGACTTCTGTAATTTCTTCTGAATCTAGTGTTGAACTTGCCGGTGTCTCCTCCCGAATCGGAATGACGGGCTCTTCGGGATTATCTTCAAAATGCGAAGGCTCTAACTCTATCGTAACTGGAGCTCCTCGAAACTCACAGATAGATCCGTTGCTTGTTGAACTCTCGTAGCCTCCTTGATGGATATCTTCTTCGTTATTTTGATTGTCGAGATCGTATATGATTTGAGAATTGTTGTTGGCATCGAAGTCGATGTCTGGATTGTCTCTAGTTACGTAATCGTTAGAAACAGTCAAAACGTAGCCAACGCCATCACCCTTATCATTATATGATCCCACCGAAGTGAGCGAGATAATCATACAAAATCGGAGGTTCGAGGGATTTCTCCCCCGAATCGGAAACGACTATCCTAGGATAAGCATCCCCTAGTCCTAGCCTTAGGAGTCTCGGTCCCCTCTTCTTCGTCGATTTTCTTCTTTTCTTCGATCGTCTCCTGTCGAGGTGGTTCTTCTATCGCAAGTGATAGTACCGGTTTAACGGGTCTCGAACTACGAATCGAAGCTCGCACCGAAGCGGTTCGGATCTTGTCTAAAATCTTCTTCGAAGACCTCGTCCAGGGCGGTAGTCCATCCATCGTCGGTTGCATAGGGATCTATCGGAATGACGGGATCGGTTGAGATAACATAGACGGAACCTCCTTTACGGGGTTCCTTCATGTACTCCTTCGGGATTGTTATATTTCCTTTCCGAAGGTTGTCGTTGAGCCAACTTTTAAAGGTAATGCAATCTTCTATCTTGTGCCCAAGCATCCGATGGTAGGGGCAAAAGTTGGGATCACCGTTCTTGTTGACTTCCTCTGGTCTTTTAGGCTACGGCAGTTGGAAATGCGGAGTTTTCATTAGGCTACGGAACATCTTCGATCTTGCTTCATTTTTGAACGGATATTCTCTCGCTCGAAGCTCCCTCGATGTACGTTGCGGACGGGACGGTTGTTCATACTGCGGAGACGACTGATAGCTGGACCGAGGTTGTTGGTAATTCTGTTGTGGTTGCTGCGGCCGTTCTGGTGGTATTTGCATCGGTTGCTTGCCTTTGTCAACTGCTGCAACGATCCCGAATTTCTTTTCGAAGGTCTTCACCGGCTTCTGCTTGTCCGTCTTGTCGGCGAAACTTAATTGCTTCGCCTCTTCTTGCAAGCTTCCGGCCTTGCTTAACAACTTCTCAAAAGTCTTAATAGTGAATCCTTTGAGGAGAAGTGCTATCGGGCCGTGAATGCTTTTAAGCAAGATGCCGATTGCATGTTGTTCTTACAGTTGTGGTTCACACTTCATGCTTAAGTTTTGTTGACCTCATTTTTGATGAGGTCTTCCCTTCTTCTTTTTAGTGCTTAGGATCTAGCCTTAGGCTTTTCCTTTGACTATCTTAGAGGAGTAGAATTGGGACCCGTCTTTTAAAAATTCAAACCACTTCTAAACTCCCTACAAACTCCACAAACTTGACTATAGACCCCTAATCACCTAGAGGGTTGAAATCAAATGTGGAAGTTTAAAGGATGAGTTCCTATAGGACTCTTTGGCCTTAGACCGCCTCCGGGTGGCCCGGTGCGGTGAAGGGGCTGACTTACACTACACTTACACACTACATTTCCACACACTTCCTAAAAACCACACCCATACCCAACTTAAGCTCCCGACTCATGTAGGTGATTCACATGGATGGTCCTTAACCCCTAAGCCCTCGCGTAAGAGGTTAGGAACAACATAGTGAATGCCTCAAATGAGTCCTCTCATGGCTCATATGGGCTTGAAATGACTTCATGGCTCAACCAAAATGACTTATTTCCACTTACATCCACCCAATCTTTAATTTCCCAAATTTTCAATTTTTGACCCCCGGGACCCTACACCTACTAAACCTACCCAAAACCCTTGAAATTACCCAAATTTTTGCAAAATTTCCAAATTACCTAAAATTCTTCAAAATTATTCCCAAACATTTCTACACCACTCAAATTGACCATCTATATCCAAAAATACCAAAAATTCCAAGAAAACCTCCCAATACCCTCCAAATACCCAAAATACCCTTCTTGACCCAAAAATCCAAAAATTCAGAAAATTCCCAGAAAATTCCAAAAAATCCTAAATATTCCCAATTTCATTTTGTCCAACTACACCATGGGCCAATTTTGTCAATTTACCCTACTTTTGTCAAAACCCCCAAATTGACCCATTTTAACCCAAAGTGAACCCAATGTTAAACCAAACCTATCCAATTGACCCCAATTTTGGTCCAATTCAATTCTAAACTTCAATTCAACATTCCTAATACTAATTTAGACCAAATCCAAGTCCAATTTGATTGACATTTGGATCCAATTCCACTTTTGACCTTAAGGCCCATTTTTTGACCTAAGCCCAAATCCAACCCAATTCAAGCCCAAACTACCCCAAATTTGCTTCAAGTTACTCATGACACATCCATGAGCTAAACCCAAAAATTATTTGGCCCAACCTTTTACAAAAATTTTCATCCATGAACACATTCATAAACTTAAAAGCCCATTTCCTTCAAAATTCAAAAGCCCATATCTACCCTAAAGCCCACATGACATCTCCATTTGTCATCCATTTAATTAAATCCATTACCTAAGTCCTAAAATCACCATCAAATTATTCCAAATCAAGTTTCATACAAATTTCCATCAAAACATCCAAAATTCTTAAAACCCATTTTCATGAAATTGACCCCAAGCTTTTCCCAAGCCAAATGGAGCCAAGGATGAGCCATTCACAAGCCATATGAAGCCATGAAAGTTTGGCATGTGACCATGCCATTAATGGCAAAAGGAGGAGGTCCTTTAACCATCTCCTAAAAGCCATTAACCTTAAGCATGTCTCCCCTTAACCAAGATTTAATCCAAATATTCTTGGATAAGGACATCACCACCTCTCGACCAGCTAGCCTAGCCGATCTTCTCAGCCCAAGACCAGCCATGGGGAGGTGAACCCAACCCAAACCAATGGGTTGACCAATTTCAAGCCAAAATGACCCCCTCCCCATTCCATTTTAATTCAAACACTTTACACATGTCCAAACCCAATTGACTTCACCATTGCCAAGCCCTGACCTCCCTGGTCAAGATGGTGACCCATGCCTGGCCGGCCGGCCACCAGGCCGCCGGAAAACACCACACCCGAGAGCTCACATGTGAGCCAACTTTGGAATTCCACCTCGCCGAGCCGCCCCATCCCTAGTGGTCACCATGGCCGATCTTCTCCTCACCAGAGCAGCTGATCCCAAGCCCTAACTCTCCCTGGGAGGCCCTCCACCCTCTCCTATTTAAACTCCACCCCTCTCGGCCATGAGAAGGAGCCAAGCACAAACCTTGCCAAAACTCTGCCAAAATTGTTCCAGACCCTTCTCCATCCTTAGAGCACTTGATCCCCAGTGGAATTCCCCTGCCATTTCTCCTCTGAAAGCTCAATTTCAGAGTTGAAATTCCACCCAAAACCAGGACACTTCTCCACAGTGAGCCAATTCCCAAATTGATTGGCTCTACACCTTCACCAGACCAAGGGAAAGTGTCCACCATCAAAAGCCCCATCTCCGGGCCACCCGAGTTGCTCCAGCCTCCAAGCTTTGTGATCGGGCTTGGTCGAAATTATATCCAGACAATTCACCAGACCAGGAGACTTCATCTGGAGCTTGCTAGGACCCAATCGAAGGTGCAACAACTCTCAGATTGAAGCCACACTTCTCTGAGCCAAGGTATGAGCTAACTCTTCATCCCGAGCTTCGAAGATTCTCTATTTCAAATGCCTTAGTTTCAATGCATGTTAGCCGTATAGATGTGTTCGTCTCTTCAAGACGAATCCATAGAAGCATAAGAACATAAAAATCCATCGAGAATCGAGTGAGATCTTAGGGATTTAGTGTGGACGCGCTCTCGGGCGAGAACACTTGGGGACGATGAACGGATGCCGTCCATTCAATACACGCGCGGACGAACGGCTCAGATGGCGTCGGACCAGGAAACGGTGCGAGAACCGCGGGGCCCGGGCTGCTGACTCAGATGGCGGCGCCCAATCACAGCGCGACACGTACCCCTTCGGAGTCGCCGATGTTTCGACGGCGCCGCGTGGATAAGTAGATAATTAGGGTATTTAATGTATTTATTAAATATCGAAACTTCAAAAATCCATATCTTTGTGTAGAAAAATCACAAAAATAAAATAAAAATACCCCTTGCTCAGTGAACGAGAGGAGAATAATGTGGAAAAGAAATCATTTAATTTCATCAAGTATTTTATTTTTTATAATTTATTTACTCTCTGCATACATTTAATTCTCCATGCATGTATACAATTCACCATGGCATGAGACCATAGGGCTTTGAAGCCTCTGAACTTGGGAACATTCCCCAAATTTTCCAAGGTCGAGGCCATTTCGTGAAAAGTTATTTATTTTTCAAATGCATGTTGCTCGTTTTGAGTATTTTAATTCCAAAAATTAGCATGTTGTGAAATAAATTCTAGGAAAATTTGGTGATGTTCCTTATGACCAGAGAACCCTAGGAAAAATAGGTTTTGACTTAGTTCATTCAAAACAACCCTAATTGACCTAAATACCCAAAATAGGTCTTTAATTAATTAGAGTTAACCAGGTATCAAATTGACTTGAAATCAATTCTCCACTGACCTTTAGGATCAGAGGAACCCACCATAAAAATTTGAGGTCAATTGGACTTGGTTAACCCCACTAATTGGGTTGATTAAGTCACTTAGCCATTTTAAACTTTAAAAATTCATAACTTTTAAAATACTTTTCAAAAATTCACTAAATTGGTTTTGGAGCCTCTCTGATATCAGGGGAACCTAAGAAAATTAAAATTTCAATTTTCTAAAAAAGTTGATTTTTAATAATATTTTAATATTTTTAATAATTAAAAAATAATAAAAATCACAAAAATAATAAAATTCACCAAAATGTCACATTTTGAATTTTAATCACTTAGGAACAAATTCCACATTTTTCCTAGGTCTATTTAGTGAGATATTGAATTTTAAAACCCTAGGGTAATTTTAAAATTTTTAAAAAAAAAATGTATTTTCTAGCATTTTCACTAAAATAATTATAATAAATCATAGAAAATCAGAAAATTGCAAAATTTGTTTCTCTGATTTCCTTGATATCAGAGAGATTTTTGAAAAATATAAAACCCATTTTTCAACATTTATTTTATTTTTAAATTAATTAACACTCCAAAACTCAAAATAATTATAATAAAAATAATATAATTCAAAAAATCACCAAAATTAGTCCAAGTGGTCCTCTGGTCATTAGAAATGTCCCCTAATTTTCTTAAGGACAGAAACTTTCCCTTGGTCATGTTATCAAATTTCCTTGAAAATCTCTATTTTCTACCAAAAATAATTATATAAATAAATTAAATACAGAAAAATCACATTTTCTCCTCTCATGTCTTTATTGACATATGAGTGAAGTCACATAAAAATTTCAAGTTCATTTGAATTCAATTTAGTGAGTTATGAAATTATTAAGCTTAAAGGGTAAAATGGTAATTAAATTTTAATCCTTAATTAAAACTTTAGGTTTAATAAAAATTTAACAAGTAAAATATTTGATCCTAATCTGATTTGGATGATTGAAATTTAAATGATTAAAGGGTAGAAATCCATTAAGCAATTTTAAAATAATTAAACCTTAATTAAATAATTGATTAAATTTGGAAGAATAATAAAATTGGAATTATTAAAATAAGGGATATTTATTAGGAAGAGATTTATTCTTTAATTTAAAAATCCCTAAACTAATTATATCATTAATACTCAATTTTTAAATAAAATGATAACTCAAATGCAAAATATTAAAAGACTTAATTAAATTATTAAACTCTTTAAAATTTTAATTAAAATTAAAAAAATAAAGCAAATTAAAGATAAATTAAATTAAAATTAAATTAAATTTAACAATTAAATTAAATTAAATTAAATTTAATAATTAAATTAAATTAGATTAAATAATTAAATTAAATCAAATTAAACAATTAAATTAAATTGAATTAAATTAAATTAAATTAAATAAATTAAATTAATTAAATAAAATTAAATTAAATCAAATTAAATTAAATCAAATTAAATTAAATTAAACAATCAAATTAAATGAAATTAAATTAAATAAATTAAATTAAATTGAATAACTAAATTAAATTAAATCAAATTAAATTAAATTAAATCAAATCAAATTGATTAAACATCAAATTGAATTAAATTAAATTAAATTAAATTAAATTAAATTAAAACTCAATTAAAATTAAATTAAATTGAATTAAATATAACATCACCTAAAACAGAAAGAAAATAAATTTAAAAAAAAAAAATAAATTTAAAAAAAAAAAAGAAAACAACTTGAACACTATTCCAAATTTAAACTCTTTAACTTAAACCAAATCATTTGAATACTAACTTACCCTTGAAAGCTTTAGTTATTATAACTCCTAAATAAAACATTAAATGAAGTGTCACTTCACTCATAGGATATTCAAATGTCCTAGTTCACCGAGCAAGTTAACAAAACTTGAAATTCCTTGGACGATTAATTCATTTGTATAATTAAATTCATTTGGACTTAAAACAATCCTGTGAATATTGAAAAGATGTTTAAGATCCTTCTTAAGCACTTTCTCAATATGATAGGACATTTATAAGAACAATCGAATTTGATTATTCTTTCGATGAAGAAAATCGTCCTTAAACCAAAACACAAAGAACCTAGACGTCATAGGAAATGACTAGCTATAGGATTAGGAATTTGGTAGAAAACCATAACCTTTCCCTTAGCCTTACCTAGGAACTTGCTTAAGTATGCTAATTGTGTTTTAAGTGCAGCTTGGGATAACGGGAAGACCCTCCGTGTACGCATTTGTATTATTGCAATTTACTTTCTCGCAATTTATTTTCCAAGAATTTACATTATCGCAATTTACTTTATTACGAATCGCGTTTATTTTTCTTGCATGATAAAACAACTCGTTGCATGAAAACCCACACCTTTAGGATAGCTCCTAAAACCGAAACCAAAATTAAGTTAAAAGTCATTGCAAGATAAAATTCACCGCCACAACATTTCAAAATATAAAACAACTCAAAATTTAATCACAAAACGTAACACAAAACTACAATTACAACTAAATTAAAATGTCCCGTTGGATGATCGGGAATACCTCGGATGATGTAACCTACGTGTTGCTAACGGGATTTCCCACGGTCTAAATGAAAGTGTGGAACTCATTCAGTTGAGTTTAGCAAATTCATCTGGACTAAGTGAATCCGATAAAAATAATGATGCCTGAAGGATGGAACCGTGGGATCTTAACCGGTGTCGTTATAATCAACTTTAAGATTTGTTTTAATCAAAATACAAAACACTTGGAAATTAAGACTTCTCTAAACCAAAACACTTTTCTCATCCCCCGATTTATGATTTCTAAAACTAAACCTCGCGACAACAAGGAGCTTGGAGCATGATGGGCGGCACGACCATCTTCATCAGCAAAACCTGAACCTACTTCAGCAAAACTTTCCTAGAATTAAATAACCAAACCATAGGACTTCGAGGTAGCTTGCCTAATGCAACATAAATCCTCAACCTTTTGTTAGGCATTTGCATTGCAAATTAAGCCCTAACCGGTCTTAGGATTCCGAGGTAGTCGTCCGATACGACAATAAACCCTCACATCTTCTAGGCTATTTGTTTGATTTTATCATACAAATATAAGCCCTAATTAATTAAAATCGGCAAGATTGAAATATCAAATAAACATTAGGACTTTGCTAAATTCAAGCCAAACGATAGGATAGTCGGGAAATTATCGAAGTTCACTTCGAATCGTTGATTTCTCCTACCTCTCTTCCTTTGGATTCACAAAACAAAATGTTCCAAAATTTGATCCATTCCCTATCGAAATTCCAAAATTCAATCTTTGAAAACCTTAAACTTTGAAATTTTTGAGAGCGGAATTATCGATTATTATCGAGAGTTTTCTTAGGTGATTCCCGTCACTTAAGATGTAATTAACTATAGGGGCTTGCCCTTATAGGGAATTTTAAAGAACCTGAGTAATATAAACCCCGTTTGATACTTTCATATTAAGCGGGGAATTTGTCGGCTTATAAAGTTGGTTCGCGGACCAAACGGATGTCACAAAACTTCTAGTTTATTTGATCGAGCCCCACCATCAAGCAGTATGTCTATCCTTAGGGATAGATATACGGTTTGTGGTGCGGTGCTCGTTTATATAAACTATTTGGGGATGTGAGATCGGTTTAATCTCATATCTTAAAACTTTCAAATTTAAAAATTATTTTCAAAATCAAATACTACTTTCTAAATTATATATATTTAAATTAAATTTAAAATAAAAATTCGCCGCACAACTTCGTTAAGGCGACCACTTTTCAAAATAAAACACACAACCTAAAATATTGCCGACAATTTCGGCGACTCCACTGGGAGAATTCCTCTCTCCATTATAATCAAATAATTTCGCTTTCAAAAATCGGTAGTGTATCCATGTCCCTAATGGATCAAACTACCCTTCTTTCCGTTGGAATACTATGTTCATTTCTATCTTCGAACAAGTATAGCCAACATTCTCTCGGATTTAGGAGCCACCGTTTAGACACCCCTAAACGGAGAGGTTCCGAGATCCTTTTACCTCATTTCGAGGTGGGGTGGCCCCCAATAGGTGTTAGTTTAGGAGTGATCCTTCGAGTCGGGAAGTCTTGCTTAAGACTTTCTTTTCCTTTCCGAATCGGATTCCTTACCTTCTCTACACTTCGAACGTTCCGTTCTAAATAAACAAACCCTCTAATAAGTGATTCTTTTAACAAATGATTCTTTTTTTATAAATACATGAACAAAGAATGAGTTCGGACTCTTTTCAATTCCTTTCTTTTCGCCCCGAAGAAAAGAAGCATAACTCGGGACCGACAACCGCAGTCTACCTTGCGTAAATGGAAGCCCCAAACCGATTTTCTCCTTCACCAACGGATCGGACTTCGCCGTCTATAAGGATGAGCCGCCCGACAATGGGGTCATCCGATTCGGACATGGATTTGAAAACACGAACGTCAAAGTCACCGACGTCTCCCTCTTTGCACCGACAAACAAGGTATCCGAAGCCGAGGAACCACTCGCTCGAGTTCAACCTTAGGTCGACCCAAGAGTTTCCTCCCCGCAAAGGGTCCCGACTAGAGGAGTATCGCCGTCCGCAGGAGGACCGTTCTCACTACCCCCACCGGTCTAGTTGTTCTCGCACCTACCCCGACTTCGCCAAATCAAAGGGGAAAGGAATCCGGAACTATGATAAACCCGTTACCGTGGAGGGTACGGATCTTCTCCGTAAGACCTTCCGTCTTCGAAATCGGGTCCAGCTCGAAGATTCCGTCGCCGACAAAGACCCAAAGAAGAAATAGAAATAGAAGGATCGCCAGGGAAGCCGTAGCCGCCGAGATTGCCTTCCCGGAGGAAATTCCGCAGTTGCCGTAATATACACCGTTACCGTAATATACACCACCGCCTCGACTACATACCACTTTTGGGAGGAAGCAGGTTCCATCCCCTTTCCGCCGCAGAGGATGAGGAGAATGTTCGCAAGATTGTCGCCACATTACCACGACCCGCATACTACAAAGATAGCCGCAAGAAAAGAATCGTAACTACGCCGTTTGCTCGACTGCAAACTTTGGTAGAAAAGTTAGCAAGGAAGGAAAACTGCCCTGTGTCGGAAATTCTACGAAGGATAGGACGGGTGCCAGTCAAATCCCGTCTTGGGCCCCGAGTAGAACCCGTCGTCATGATAGAAAAGCCTAGCAAGAGAATGAAGGCTAGCCCGCCTGTCGTAGTATCGTGGTTACGGATTAGGGAGGATACCACCTTCCAAGCATTTGGCCGATGGACCATCCGGTCATAGACCTTCCGCCGCTAGAAGGATGGTGTGGCGTCCCACTACGGGGCAGCTGAGACCGAAATAGCAGCCCGAGAAAGAAAGTCTCGCCGGAGGCCGGAATCCGAAGAAAGTGCTACCGCGATGAAGGGGACTCGTAAAAAAGGACCCGGCAACCATCGCATGACAACCACAAAGATACACAGAAAGCTCCGCTAGAAGATGCCATGGAAAAGTTGAGAACCGATATACGACGGTTGGCAAAAGAAAGAGAAGAAAAGTTCGGAGATGAGATCGACTCATCGGAGTTCATGGACAATGAATATGCAGAAATCAACATGGTTGAGACACGAGCTTCATCGCCTTCTCAAGGTGCTCCTGCAGTCGCGGAAAGAGAGGAGCCGAACCGATGAAGAGACAGCCTTCAGAAAAGGACGACACGATCGCTCAAATGGCGAAGAGGATGGAAGAGATGGCCATAGCTCTAGCCACTCTCCAAAGTCAAGTACAACCACATGAGAGACACCCCGTAAGTCATTCACATCGTAGACGGAGGAAAGGAGATTACATCCGTCAATGGGGATGACCAGCTGAAAAAGGATACAACACAAAGTATGATCCCCGAAAAGGATATCAAAAACTTGGTAGAACGAACAGTGCGAGAAGCCCTAGCACAATCGAAGAACGGGACATCTATTCGGACGGGTAGACCTTACCCGGAAGAATTCGACGCTGTCCAATACCCAAAGGGCTTCGTACCACCTCTCGTTTAAGACCTTCGACGAACCAGGAACCCCCGACGAGCATGTTGCACACTTTCGTGCCGGTTGTTGCAATGCGGCGGGAGCGATGCGCTACTCTTCCGACGGCTCGTTAGCGATGCGTCGTGGATCGACTTCGACCGGTATGCGAATTACCCAACGGATTCAGTAAAGACATTCTCGTAGCTAGAGAGCCTCTTCATTAAGCGATTTGTCGGAGCTCGAAGCACCACATCACTATAGGTGATTTAGTGGTAGAGAAACAAAGGCCGAATGAAACTCTAGTGGATTACATACTTCGATGGAGAAATTTAAGTATGAAGTGTGAACCACAACCGCAAGAACAACATGCGATCGGTATCTTGCTTAAAAGCATTCACGGCCCGATAGCACTTCTCCTCAAGGGATTCACTATTAAGACTTTTGAGAAGTTGTTAAGCAAGGCCGGAAACTTGCAAGAAGAGGCGAAGCAATTAAGTTTCGCCGACAAGACGGACGAGCGAAGCCGGTGAAGACTTTCGAAAAGAAATCGGGGTCGTTGCGACGGTTGACAAAGGCAAGCAACCGATGCAAATACCACCGAACGGCCGCAAAGCAACCACAACAAAATTACCAAGCAACCCCGGTCCAACTATCGGTCGTCTCCGCAAGATGAACAACCGTCTCGTCCGCAACGTACATCGAGGGAGCTTCGAACGGAGAATATCCGTTCAAGAATGAAGCAAGTACCAAAGATGTTCCGTAGCTTAATGAAAACTCCGATTTCCAGCTGCCATAGCCCAAAAGACCAGAGGAAGTCAACAAGAAAGGTGATCCCAACTTTTGCCCCTACCATCGGATGCTTGGGCACAAGATAGAAGACCGCATTACCTTCAAAAGTTGGCTCAATGACAACCTTCGGAAAGGAAATATAACAATCCCGAAGGAGTACATGAAGGAACCCCGTAAAGGAGGTTCCGTCAATGTTATCTCAACCGATCCCGTCATTCCGATAGATCCCTATGCAACCGACGATGGATGGACTACCGCCTGGACGAGATCTTCGAAGAAGATTTTAGATAACATCCGAACCGCTTCGGTGCGAGCTTCAATTCAGAGTTCGAGACCTGTTAAGCCGGTACTATCACTTGCGATAGAAGAACCACCTCGACAGAAGACAATCAAAGAGAAGAAGAAAATTGACGAAGAAGAGGGGACTGAGACTCCTAAGGCTAGACTAGGGGCTGCTTATCCTAGGATAGTTGTTTCCGATTCGGGGAAGAAATCCCTCGAACCTCTGATTTTGTATGATTATCTGCTCACTTCGGTGGGATCATATAATGATAAGGGTGATGGCGTTGGCTACGTTTTGACTGTTTCTAACGATTGCGTAATTAGCGACAATTCGGGCATCGATTTCGATACCAATAACAATTCTCAAATCATACAAGATCTCGACGATCAAAATGACGAAGAAGGCATCCATCAAGGAGGCTACGAGAGTTCAACAAGCAACGGATCTATCTGTGAGTTTCGAGGAGCTCCAGTTACGATAGAGTTAGAGCCTTCAGATTTGGAAGATAATCCAGAAGAGCCAGTCATTCCGATTCAGGAGGAGACACCAACAAACTCAATACTAGATTCAGAAGAAATTACAGAAGTCAACCTAAGAAGTGGAAAAGTTCTACCTCCGAGAATGGGTCCAAAAGACAAAGGAAAGCGGTGGTTGTTCAAGAAGAACCAACCCCAGCGGAAGAAATACCTATTCGAGAAGAAGCCGAGACGCAGGAGAACAAAGTGGACTACAACGTGCTAGCCCATCTTAGGAAACTACCGGCCAAGCCGAGCATTTACGATGCTCTCATCTTATCAAAGGAGATGAGAGAAGCTCGATCAAGGCCTTACTTCGATCCGGAAATTTGCTTAGCTCAAATGGCCGGAGATTCCTTAGATGAGGTTTGCTCGTTAAAGGAACGACGAGGTGTTACCTTCACGGACAATGACCTACTACTTGGGACGACGAGATCACAACCGACCGTTGTACATTTCGGTTACAATTGGGAAGTTTACGCTCTCCGCAGTTTTGGTGGATCCAGGAGCATCAATCAATATAATGAGTCTTCGAACACTCAGCATACTTGGAAATTGATGCTCGTGAGCTCGAGGCCGACAAAATGTTATTAAGAGGATTCAACCGTAAAGGAGAAAGAGCCCTCGGGTCAATAACGCTACCGATGAAGACCGGTGATTTAGCAAAGACAACCGCAAAATTTCATATAATCGATTCGAAACGTCGTTCAACGCTCTACTAGGCCGACCATGGATACATGAAAACAGGATGGTACCATCATCTCTACACCAGTGCATCAAGTACTACGATGGAGGGGAACAGTGCATCAAAGGTGATTTACAACCATTCTCCGTACATGAGATTGGAATCCATGAAGATGCAGCTTATTATGCACCGCCAAAGAAAACAATCTTCTCCAGAGATACCATAACAAATGAAGCAAAGAAAGTTCGAGACAACAAAGAACCTGAAGTTCTAGTCCAACAGTCACTCACCACTCCCCTCCGGCGAGATGGTGAAGGTTTCTCCACAACTCGCATCCGAGGTCGAGGCCGGGGACGAGGCCGTGGTAGAGACACTAGGACAATCGGACGTAAGAAACCGACCATCAATGTTGATTGGTATGATAGTTCCGAAGAGGAAAAAGAAATCAAGCAAGAAGCGAGCAACAATAAGTCGAAAGAAGCCGCAATACAAGATCTCCCTCGAAGATGAAAAGAACGAAGAATACAAATCAATGTACGAGAAGATTAACCACTACGTACATACTATGACCCTAACTCCGATCCATTCTAATAAGATCGAGGGTATGGAGGTCAAAGAGGTACGTAGTGACGGTGCAAAGCCGATCAAATTCTACCGTGGTGCTTCTTCCTCCAAAGCCGAAAATAATGTACAATTCGAAGATGTCACTTCATCGAAATTAATGGAATTACCTTTTGGGTGGTACTCTCCCTGTGTTCAAAATTTAATTCAACGTGGTTTCTTACCTCGACAATGGACAAAAGGCCAATCACAACATTTTGAAAAGTTATGGAACAATTCCGGTCGTCCACCCAATTCAAAGTATGGACTCGGATTCGGCACAGTAGGATCAGTTGATGATACTGAATTTTGCTTGGTTGTCACTTGCGAACCTAAGAAAAACTGCATGGAAACTACAGACGAACTCGAAGATTTACAAATTGGAGACGCTCCACCAGAATTCGAAGAAGAAATTAAATCCACAATAGATGAGTTAATGGAAGTTAACTTAGGTACTAGCGAAGAGCCTAGACCTACCTTTGTTAGCTCCTTACTCAACAAAGAAGACTCCGAAGAAATAATCAAGTTATTAATGGAATTTAAAGACCGTTTTGCTTGGAGCTACGATGAAATGCCGGGATTAGCTCCGGAGGTTGCAGTCCATAAGCTAGGAGTAGATCCTACTTCGTCCCAGTCCGACAAGGTCCCGGAAGAATGCGTCTAGAAATCGAACAACAAGTCATAGCCGAAGTTAAAAAGCTAATAGACGCTAAATTTGTCCGTGAAGAACAATACCCGACTTGGCTAGCCAACGTAGTGCCGTCGAAAGAAGAATGGTCGGATCGAATTTGTGTGGACTTCGGAGATTTAAACAAGGCATGTCCAAAAGATGAATTCCCTCTACCGATTCCGAACCGATGATCGATATTGCTTCGACACATGAAATATTCTCATTCATGGATGGATCTTCGGGATACAACCGGATAAAAATGGATCCGGAAGATGAAAAGCTTACGAAGCATTCGTAACGCCGATCGAATATTTTGCTACACAGTGATGCCATTCGGACTGAAGAACGCAGGAGCAACTTACCAAAGAGCAATGACAAGAATTTTTGATGATCTCATCCACAATCAAGTCGAATGCTACGTGGACGATGTCGTCATCAAAAGCAAAGTAAAGGAAAACCACCTGTATGATTTGAGAATTGTTTTCGAACGATTAAGACAGTTTAACCTTAAGATGAATCCCTTAAAATGCGCCTTCGGCGTCACCTCCGGAAATTCTTAGGATTCGTTGTCCGACATCGTGGAATTGAAATCGACCCGGAGAAGATTAAAGCCATCTTAGAAATGCCGCCTCCCAAAACCTTAAAACAACTACGATCTTTTCAAGGGAAGCCGGCATATCTTCGACGCTTTATCTCAAACCCGTCGAGTAGGTGTCGGCCTTTCTCGGCACTAGTTAAAAAGGACGCCAAATTTATTTGGGAAGAGAAATGCCGAGAGGCCTTCGAAGACATTAAACGATATTTAATGACACCTCCTGTCTTAGCAGCCCCGGTCTCGGGTAGACCGCCGATACTTTACACCGCGGCTCTAGACGACTCCCTCGGAGCCCCGTTAGCTCGAGTCAATGATGAGGGTAAAGAAAATGCTCTTTACTACTTAAGCCGTCGTTTACTTCCGACGGAAGTAAGGTATCCCGCAATTGAAAAGCATTGTTTGGCCCCGATCTTCGCCGCTCAAAAGCTCGAGCACTACATGCTTTCTCATAAGGTCAACTTGATTTCGAAGTTTAATCCATTGCAATACTCGATGACTCGTCCAACACTTTCCGGCGGACTTGCCGGATGGTCAATGATATTATTGCAATTCGATATAACTTTCGTGCCTCTGCGTGCCGTAAAGGGACAAGTCTTAGCGGACTTCCTCGCAGAGCACACCCTTTGCCGGCCGAATCTCCTCTCAATGACGATCCGCGGATGAACAAATAATGAGCCTAGAAGACCCCGATGATCGACGTTGGGAATTGTATTTCGACGGAGCATCTTCGAGCACACAAAGACGAAGAATCGCAAGTGATAGTGCCCGTAAGGCGAGAATCGGGCTAATCTTTATAACACCGGAGCGGGGATGTTAAGATACTCCTACCACTTGACGGAACCGTGTACAAACAACGAGCGAGAATACGAAGCCCTCATAACGGGATTGGAATTAACCATTCGAACTGGGGATAACGGACATCAACATCTACGGGGATTCACAGTTAATCATTCAACGGATCACGGACAATACGGAATTTTTAAGCCAAGACTCGAACAATACTTCCAAGTATGCCATACGAACTGTTGGAACGGATTCCAAATGTGACAATCTACAAAATTCCTAGAAAAGAGAATGCTTTAGCAGATGCTTTAGCCCGTCTCGCAAAAGAATTTGCTCGTTTGCAAGATGAATCGGTGGAAGTGTCGGCTCACGGACGTCGGGTCCTATCACGACTCGACATAGACACAATACACAAATCGACGAAAAGAAAAAGAATCGATTGCAGAAGTGACGTGAAAACACGGAAGATTGGCGACGACCATCGATGGACTACTCCGCAAACAGGAAAGCTACCGGACGATAGGTCGCCGGCCCATCGGATCAAGAAAAGAACTCGTCTTACGCATTAATAAACAACACATTATACGAAGGTCTTTTCGATCAAATGCGGCTAAGGTGCCTAAGCGGGTCCGAGGCCCGTGAAATTGTTAAAGAGGTGCATTCGAGACTTGTGGCGCTCACCAGTCGGGTCCAAAGATGAAAATGAAAATTAAAAGACTAGGGTACTATTGGCCCTCGATGATGACCGACTGCATGAAAATCGCCAAGAGCTGTCATCAATGCCAAGTGCACGGAGTGGTTCTACACCAACCTCCAAATGTGCTACATCCGACAATTGCGTCGTGGCCATTTGAATGTTGGGGCACATATATAGTGGGTCCAATAGAACCACCATCTTCGAAAGGACATCGTTTCATTCTTGCGAGCTACGGATTACTTTTCCAGTGGGCGAGCGGTCCACTTAGAGAAGTGAAAGCACACCACGTGCTGCGGTTTTCAAGAACCAAGTTGTCTACCGTTTCGGAGTGCCGCGCGAGATCATCTCGGATAATGGGTCGGCATTCGAAGCACACAAATCAACAATTTTGTCGGGAGACACGAAATCGACCGGCGATACTCGACGGTTTACTACCCAAGAGCAAACGGCCTCGCCGAGGCTTTTAATAAAACTCTCGTTCAAATCTTAAAGAAAACCCCGGACGATAATAAGAGAAATTGGCACGAGAAATTGTTAGAAGCCTTATGGGCCTACCGGACAACCTTCGAACTCCTACTCAAGCTACACCTTACGCTCCGGTGTATGGGTCCGAGGCGAGTGTTACCTTTAGAGGTTCGACTTCCTTCACTCGGAATTGCAGTTGCAAACAAGATCATGACAGAAGAAAACGCCAGATTGCGACTCGAAGAATTAGAAAGCTTGGAAGGGAAAAGACTTGCAGCGCAACAGAATTTAGAACTATACCAAGCTAAGATGGTTCAAGCCCATGACAAACTGGTCCGCCCAAGAACCTTCAAAGTTGGTGATTTAGTTCTCGTTCTCAAGAGACCTATTCTTGCACACCGCAAGATAGGAGGAAAATTTGAACCCACTTGGGAAGGACCGTTTGTGGTTGAAGCAGTATACTCGGGAGGTTCCTACCGCCTAGTGAATTGCCAGGGAGAACGACATATGCTTCCAATCAACGGACGATACTTGAAAAAGTATTACGCTACCTGATGTTTCGAAGGAATGAATTCTTCATCCCTAAGAAACACGGGCGAAGTAATTACTTGTGATTGGGTCCGAACCCAAAAATAATAAAATGTGCTAAGATAAATAAAATCATGATAATTAAGTTTTCCTTGTTTCCTTTTTCAAATCAAAATCTCTTCCCTCATTTTATCCTACTTCATTCCTGTTAAATTTCAAAATATAAGAATAATAAAAAAATGTATCTTTAATAAACATTTTCTTAATGTTCTTGTTCTTAGTACGACCCTCGATCCTTTTCCTTGTCTTTTCGCAGGGAAATGTCGAACGGGCGGTTGGTCTTGAACTTTAAGAATGGCGTAAGCCTTGCACTCGATGAAAAGAGGGTGAAAGATGGAGCGATAATCGAGATTGACTCGCATTTCGCACCGGCGGGCCTACGATGACGAGGAAAGTGACTCGGGTCCCGATTAACCGAGCAGAAGCTGCCCGGACGGACGATGATGAAAGTGGGTGGCCCAAGCCACCAATCCAACAACAAGAAAAGAAAGGCAAACACCGAAGAAGATAAGAAAATAAAGTCCGTAGTCGCTACAGCGGAGGGCAGGCTTGTCAGCGCCGCGCCCGCAGAGATTCAAGAAGTGCGGAGAGCTACTCTCACAGCCACGCAACGAAGAAATAAGAATCGCCGTATCCGTAAGATGTTAACAAAACTAGCCGCGGACCGGCGCGACGAGACAATTGCTAATGCCAAGCACATACACTTCGAGGACACCGGTTCACCGGAACTCGAACAAAGGAGGCCAGCTCCTAGAATAACGAAAGAACCGTGGAAATCTCCGGAAGATCGGAAGGAAGAAGGCTACCACGCCACCGGATAGAACCACCGCAGAGTGCATGACCTTGTTGTAGAAGCAACCCCGGGGATGTCCCGACGGACATCATCCCCGAGGAGCCGAGGTATGCGAGGGAACGTGAAGGGATTGAACCATATATCCCACAATATGTCACAAGGCCTCGCCATCTGCAGATCATTCCGAATACGAGCCGGAGAGGATGCGGAATGTTGAAAAGAAAACTTTCGAATACTTCGAGAGAATTAAAGGAAGAAGAATCAACATACTAGAAGGCCTCGAGCTATACACCGACGTATTCTCGGAATATGAACAACAGACAAATCGTGGATTGTATCCGAGATTTGAAGAGAATGGGCCGAGCGAGCCGCCCGAGGGAAAACACATACTCGGAACCCCGGAGATGGATGCCGGGGAAAGGAAGAATCACAATACAATGCGGATGTCGCTACAACTTTCGTTGAAGACGAAAGGGAAACCCACCGGGATACTCCGTCATGGGCAAGTGGATCCGATGCCATTAGTTATCAAGAGAATGGTAAAAAGATTGATAACATGGAGGGTACGCCGACAGATTGCATACCCAATAGTCGCATCATCAACATCTACAAACAGGGGTGACCGCATACCCCCACATATTGATCACCACGACTTCGTCGGACCTTTACGCACGGTCTCTTTCTTGAATGAGTGTAACATCATGTTCGGATTCGACCTCCGGATAGCGAGGCCCGGGTGAGTTCCGAGGGCCGATAAAGATACCTTTACCGGTGGGTTCCGTCATGATATTGCAAGGTAACGGAGCGGATATCGCAAAGCATTGCATACCGAGAGTGCCGATGGAGCGAATCTCGGCTACTTTCAGGAGAATGGACGACAAGCAAAATACCTTACCATTTCCAACCGGATCCGGAGCTAGAGAACCTCCGGCCTTACGAGTCGTGAGTTACATGGGAAATATCACACCTCCAATGTACATCCGACCGGCATCCTTGCCAAGGATGGCTTGGAAGGTGATGTTATCGACCATGTACCTCACTATTCGGACATGGATTTTTGACGGATGATTCTTTTGATGGATCAACAAAGATCATACACGATCCGTTTTGAGTCTACATGGATTGTATGAAATATATTCCGGATCGAGTTGTATGATGTATTTTCAACATGATTGGAATGAAAGTGACCATGTCACGTTTTTGGCCTTCACCTCTTTTGTGCAAATTGATTAGGAAACGCCATTAAAGTTAAATGAACTTCGAACAAAGAACAGAAAAGAAATAAAACAAAAAAAAGAGAATAAAAGAAAACTTTCTAAAAAAAATCTGAAAAATGACAAACACCAAGTTCACATGAACATTAAATAAACAATAAAAAAAATTTGAACCATTAAAAGATAAACGAAATCAACTTCAAAATCAAATTCCATCCTTCCAAACTTCAAAATCAAATTCCATCCTTCCAAATTCCGAATCGATTTCAATCTTTTCAAATCTCAAATCAAATTCTCAATCAAATTCCAAATCCACTCTCGATCAAACTTCAAATTTGATCTTCCCAAATTTCAAATCAAATTCTCGATCAAATTCCAAATCCACTCGATCAAACTCCAAATTTGATCTTCCCAAATTCAAATCAAATCCTCGATCAAATTCCGAATCAATCTCGATCGAGTTTCGAACTTGATCGTCCAAATTTCAAATCAAATCTTAAATCGAATTTCAATCGAGTTCAAACTCATCCTTCCAAATTTCCAAATTTCCGAATTCAATCTTTCCGTGCTTCAAGTCTCAATCAAATTCAAATTCAATTTCTTCCGTATCCGGAATCAAACATCAAATTCAAACTTTTGGGTCGAGGATTTTACATCCAAGATCGCACTTGCTTTAGGATCCTTTTCCTATTGCACTCGAAATACATCAAATCAAACTCTTTTGGGTCGAGGATTTTACATCCAAGATCGCACTTGCTTTAGGATCCTTTTCCTATTGCACCGAAATACATCAAATCAAACTCTTTTGGGTCGAGGATTTTACATCCAAGACCGCATCGCTTTAGGATCCTTTTCCTATTGCACCGAAATACATCAAATCAAACTCTTTTGGGTCGAGGATTTTACATCCAAGACTCGCATCGCTTAGGATTCTTTCCCTATTGCATCGAAATACATCAATTCAAACCTTTTGGGTCGAGGATTTTACATCCAAGACTCGCATCGCTTTAGGATTCTTTCCCTATCGCACCGAAATACATCAATTCAAACCTTTTGGGTCGAGGATTTTACATCCAAGATCGCACTCGCTTAGGATTCTTTCCCTATCGCACTGAAATACATCAAATTCAAACCTTTTGGGTCGAGGATTTTACATCCAAGACCGTACCGTTTTAGGATTCTTTTCCTATCGCACTCGAAATACATCAAATTCAAACCTTTTGGGTCGAGGATTTTACATCCAAGACTGCACTGCTTTAGGATTCTTTTCCTATCGCACTGAAATACATCAAATTCAAACTTTTGGGTCGAGGATTTTACATCCAAGACTGCACTGCTTTAGGATTCTTTTCCTATTGCACTGAAATACATCAAATTCAAACTTTTGGGTCGAGGATTTTACATCCAAGACTGCACTGCTTTAGGATTCTTTCCCTATTGCACTTCGAAATACATCAAATTCAAACTTTTGGGTCGAGGATTTTACATCCAAGACCGCACTCGCTTTAGGATTCTCTTCCTATTGCACCGAAATACATCAAAATTCAAAACTTTTGGGTCGAGGATTTTACATCCAAGACTGCATCGCTTTAGGATTCTCTTCCTATTGCACTCGAAATACATCAAAATTCAAACTTTTGGGTCGAGGATTTTACATTCGAGATCGCATTGCTTTAGGATCTTTTCCCTATCGCAATGAAATACATCAAATCAAAATCAAACTCTTGAGGTTAAGGATTTTACATCCAACACCACTTTGCTCTGAGGTATCTTCTCATTGCAACGATTCAATCTAATCAATTCAATTTTCTTTCGAGGTTGAAGATATTACATCTAAAACCCCAGAACTCCAATTTTAATTTCAAATCAAATCCTTCAAATCAATTTTGACAAACTTCAATCTAAATTGAAACTCCAAACTAAAATTTAAACTCACACATCAAAACTTAAACTAAAACAAAATAAAATCCAAATCGAAATTCCCCCAGATCATGTGATTTGGGATTCACCTCCTTTTCCTTTCCCCAGCGAGAGTTCAAGAATCTCCGGTTTCAGAGATATACTTGACACTCCCCAGCAGAAACTCTTCTACTTCGTCCTAAGTTCGTCACTTGGACATCTCGTGTTGGTTTTGTTGACCGCTTCGGTCAACACCAATACGCGCGGTGTGCTCCGTCAGCTCACCACACCTATCGGGGTCCATTTGTTGACCTCATTTTCGATGAGGTCTTCCTTCTTCTTTTTAGTGCTTAGGATCTAGCCTTAGGCTTTTCCTTCGACTATCTTAGAGGAGTAGAATCGGGACCCGTCTTTTAAAAATTCAAACCACTTCTAAACTCCCTACAAACTCCACAAACTTGACTATAGACCCCTAATCACCTAGAGGGTTGAAATCAAATGTGGAAGTTTAAAGGATGAGTTCCTATAGGACTCTTTGGCCTTAGGACCGCTACCGGTGGCTCGGTCCGGTGAAGGGGCCGACTTACACTACACTTACACACTACATTTCCACACACTTCCTAAAAACCACACCCATACCCAACTTAATCTCCTGACTCATGTAGGTGATTCACATGGATGGTCCTTAACCCCTAAGCCCTTGGCTAAGAGGGTTAGGAACAACATAGTGAATGCCTCAAATGAGTCCTCTCATGGCTCATATGGGCTTGAAATGACTTCATGGCTCAACCAAAATGACTTATTTCCACTTACATCCACCCAATCTTCAATTTCCCAAATTTTCGATTTTTGACCCAGGGACCCTACACCTACTAAACCTACCCAAAACCTCGAAATTACCCAAATTTTTGCAAAATTTCCAAATTACCTAAAATTCTTCAAAATTATTCCCAAACATTTCTACACCACTCAAATTGACCATCTATATCCAAAAATACCAAAAATTCCAAGAAAACCTCCCAATACCCTCCAAATACCCAAAATACCCTTCTTGACCCAAAAATCCAAAAATTCAGAAAATTCCCAGAAAATTCCAGAAAATCCTAAATATTCCTAATTTCATTTTGTCCAACTACACCATGGGCCAATTTTGTCAATTTACCCTACTTTTGTCAAAACCCCCAAATTGACCCATTTTAACCCAAAGTGAACCCAATGTTAAACCAAACCTATCCAATTGACCCCAATTTTGGTCCAATTCAATTCTAAACTTCAATTCAACATTCCTAATACTAATTTAGACCAAATCCAAGTCCAATTTGATTGACATTTGGATCCAATTCCACTTTTGACCTTAAGGCCCATTTTTTGACCTAAGCCCAAATCCAACCCAATTCAAGCCCAAACTACCCCAAATTTGCTTCAAGTTACTCATGACACATCCATGAGCTAAGCCCAACAATTATTTGGCCCAACCTTTTACAAAAATTTTCATCCATGAACACATTCATAAACTTAAAAGCCCATTTCCTTCAAAATTCAAAAGCCCATATCTACCCTAAAGCCCACATGACATCTCCATTTGTCATCCATTTAATTAAATCCATTACCTAAGTCCTAAAATCACCATCAAATTATTCCAAATCAAGTTTCATACAAATTTCCATCAAAACATCCAAAATTCTTAAAACCCATTTTCATGAAATTGACCGAAGCTTTTCCCAAGCCAAATGGAGCCGAGGATGAGCCATTCACAAGCCATATGAAGCCATGAAAGTTTGGCATGTGACCATGCCATTAATGGCAAAAGGAGGAGGTCCTTTAACCATCTCCTAAAAGCCATTAACCTTAAGCATGTCTCCCCTTAACCAAGATTTAATCCAAATATTCTTGGATAAGGACATCACCACCTCTTGACTAGCTAGCTCTAACTGATCTTCTCAGCCTAAGACCAGCCATGGGGAGGTGAACCCAACCCAAACCAATGGGTTGACCAATTTCAAGCCAAAATGACCCCCTCCCCATTCCATTTTAATTCAAACACTTTACACATGTCCAAACCCAATTGACTTCACCATTGCCAAGCCACCGACCTCCCCGGTCAAGATGGTGACCCATGCTCGCTGGCCACCGCCCTGGATCGCCGGAAAACACCACACCCGAGAGCTCACATGTGAGCCAACTTTGGAATTCCACCTTCGCCGAGCCGCCCCATCCCTAGTGGTCACCATGGCCGATCTTCTCCTCACCAGCAGCAGGTCGATCCCAAGCCCTAACTCTCCCCAGGGAGGCCCTCCACCCTCTCCTATTTAAACTCCACCCCTCTCGGCCATGAGAAGGAGCCAAGCACAAACCTTGCCAAAACTCGCCAAAATTGTTCCGGACCCTTCTCCATCCTTAGAGCACTTGATCCCCAAGTGGAATTCCCCTGCCATTTCTCCTCTCGAAAGCTCGATTTCGTAGTTGAAATTCCACCCAAAACCGGGACACTTCTCCACGGTGAGCCAATTCCCAAATCGATTGGCTCTACACCTTCACCAGACCAAGGGAAAGTGTCCACCATCAAAAGCCCCATCTCCAGGCCACCCAGTTGCTCCAGCCTCCAAGCTTTGTGATCGGGCTTGGTCGAAATTATATCCAGACAATTCACTGCACCAGGAGACTTCATCCGGAGCTTGCTAGGACCCAATCGAAGGTGCAACAACTCTCGGATCGAAGCCACACTTCTCCGAGCCAAGGTATGAGCTAACTCTTCATCCCGAGCTTCCGAAGATTCTCTATTTCAAATGCCTTAGTTTCAATGCATGTTAGCCGTATAGATGTGTTCGTCTCTTCAAGACGAATCCATGTAGCATAAGAACATAAAAATCCATCGAGAATCGAGTGAGATCTTAGGGATTTAGTGTGGACGGCTCTCGGGCGAGAACACTTGGGGACGATGAACGGATGCCGTCCATTCAATACACGCGCGGACGAACGGCTCGGATGGCGTCGGACCGAGAAACGGTGCGAGAACCGCGGGCCCGGGCCGCCGACTCGGATGGCGGCGCCCAATCACAGCCGCGACACGTACCCCTTCGGAGGCTGCCGATGTTTCGTCGGCGCCGCGTGGATAAGTAGATAATTAGGGTATTTAATGTATTTATTAAATATCGAAACTTCAAAAATCCATATCTTTGTGTAGAAAAATCACAAAAATAAAATAAAAATACCCCTCGCTCAGATGAACGAGGAGAATAATGTGGAAAAGAAATCATTTAATTTCATCAAGTATTTTATTTTTTATAATTTATTTACTCTCTGCATACATTTAATTCTCCATGCATGTATACAATTCACCATGGCATGAGACCATAGGGCTTTTGAAGCCTCCGAACTCTGGGAACATTCCCCGAATTTTCCAAGGTCGAGGCCATTTCGTGAAAAGTTATTTATTTTTCAAATGCATGTTGTCTGTTTTGAGTATTTTAATTCCAAAAATTAGCATGTTGTGAAATAAATTCTAGGAAAATTTGGTGATGTTCCTTATGACCAGAGAACCCTAGGAAAAATAGGTTTTGACTTAGTTCATTCAAAACAACCCTAATTGACCTAAACACCCAAAATAGGTCTTTAATTAATTAGAGTTAACCAGGTATCAAATTGACTTGAAATCAATTCTCCACTGATCTTTAGGATCAGAGGAACCCACCATAAAAATTTGAGGTCAATTGGACTTGGTTAACCCCACTAATTGGGTTGATTAAGTCACTTAGCCATTTTAAACTTTAAAAATTCATAACTTTTAAAATACTTTTCAAAAATTCACTAAATTGGTTTTGGAGCCTCTCTGATATCAGGGGAACCTAAGAAAATTAAAATTTCAATTTTCTAAAAAAGTTGATTTTTAATAATATTTTAATATTTTTAATAATTAAAAAATAATAAAAATCACAAAAATAATAAAATTCACCAAAATGTCACATTTTGAATTTTAATCACTTAGGAACAAATTCCACATTTTTCCTAGGTCTATTTAGTGAGATATTGAATTTTAAAACCCTAGGGTAATTTTAAAATTTAAAAAAAAAAATGTATTTTCTAGCATTTTCACTAAAATAATTATAATAAATCATAGAAAATCAGAAAATTGCAAAATTTGTTTCTCTGGTTTCCTTGATATCAGAGAGATTTTTGAAAAATATAAAACCCATTTTTCAACATTTATTTTATTTTTAAATTAATTAACACTCCAAAACTCAAAATAATTATAATAAAAATAATATAATTCAAAAAATCACCAAAATTAGTCCAAGTGGTCCTCTCGGTCATTAGAAATGTCCCCTAATTTTCTTAATGACAGAAACTTTCCCTTGGTCATGTTATCAAATTTCCTTGAAAATCTCTATTTTCTACCAAAAATAATTATATAAATAAATTAAATACAGAAAAATCACATTTTCTCCTCTCATGTCTTTATTGACATATGAGTGAAGTCACATAAAAATTTCAAGTTCATTTGAATTCAATTTAGTGAGTTATGAAATTATTAAGCTTAAAGGGTAAAATGGTAATTAAATTTTAATACTTAATTAAAACTTTAGGTTTAATAAAAATTTAACAAGTAAAATATTTGATCCTAATCTGATTTGGATGATTGAAATTTAAATGATTAAAGGGTAGAAATCCATTAAGCAATTTTAAAATAATTAAACCTTAATTAAATAATTGATTAAATTTGGAAGAATAATAAAATTGGAATTATTAAAATAAGGGATATTTATTAGGAAGAGATTTATTCTTTAATTTAAAAATCCCTAAACTAATTATATCATTAATACTCAATTTTTAAATAAAATGATAACTCAAATGCAAAATATTAAAAGACTTAATTAAATTATTAAACTCTTTAAAATTTTAATTAAAATTAAAAAAATAAAGCAAATTAAAGATAAATTAAATTAAAATTAAATTAAATTTAACAATTAAATTAAATTAAATTAAATTTAATAATTAAATTAAATTAGATTAAATAATTAAATTAAATCAAATTAAACAATTAAATTAAATTGAATTAAATTAAATTAAATTAAATAAATTAAATTAATTAAATAAAATTAAATTAAATCAAATTAAATTAAATTAAACAATCAAATTAAATGAAATTAAATTAAATAAATTAAATTAAATTGAATAACTAAATTAAATTAAATCAAATTAAATTAAATTAAATCAAATCAAATTAAAGTTAAATCAAATCAAATTGATTAAACATCAAATTGAATTAAATTAAATTAAATTAAATTAAATTAAATTAAAACTCAATTAAAATTAAATTAAATTGAATTAAATATAACATCACCTAAAACAGAAAGAAAATAAATTTAAAAAAAAAAAAAAAAGAAAACAACTTGAACACTATTCCAAATTTAAACTCTTTAACTTAAACCAAATCATTTGAATACTAACTTACCCTTGAAAGCTTTAGTTATTATAACTCCTAAATAAAACATTAAATGAAGTGTCACTTCACTCATAGGATATTCAAATGTCCTAGTTCACCGAAGCAAGTTAACAAAACTTGAAATTCTTGGACGATTAATTCATTTGTATAATTAAATTCATTTGGACTTAAAACAATCCCGGAATATTGAAAAGATGTTTAAGATCCTTCTTAAGCACTTTCTCAATATGATAGGACATTTATAAGAACAATTGAATTTGATTATTCTTTCGATGAAGAAAATCGTCCTTAAACCAAAACACAAAGAACCTAGACGTCATAGGAAATGACTAGCTATAGGATTAGGAATTTGGTAGAAAACCATAACCTTTCCCTTAGCCTTACCTAGGAACTTGCTTAAGTATGCTAATTGTGTTTTAAGTGCAGCTTGGGATAACGGGAAGACCCTCCAGGTACGCATTTGTATTATTGCAATTTACTTTCCTGCAATTTATTTTCCAGACAATTTACATTATTGCAATTTACTTTATTGCGAATCGCGTTTATTTTTCTTGCATGATAAAACAACTCGTTGCATGAAAACCCACACCTTTAGGATAGCTCCTAAAACCGAAACCAAAATTAAGTTAAAAGTCATTGCAAGATAAAATTCACCGCCACAACATTTCAAAATATAAAACAACTCAAAATTTAATCACAAACGTAACACAAAACTACAATTACAACTAAATTAAAATGTCCTGTTGGATGATCGGGAATACCTCGGATGATGTAACCTACGTGTTGCTAACGGGATTTCCCACGGTCTAAATGAAAGTGTGGAACTCATTCAATTGAGTTTAGCAAATTCATCTCGGACTAAGTGAATCCGATAAAAATAATGATGCCGAAGGATGGAACCGTGGGATCTTAACCGGTGTCGTTATAATCAACTTTAAGATTTGTTTTAATCAAAATACAAAACACTTGGAAATTAAGACTTCTCTAAACCAAAACACTTTTCTCATCCCCTGATTTATGATTTCTAAAACTAAACCTCTGCGACAACAAGGAGCTTGGAGCATGGTGGGCAGCACGACCATCTTCATCAGCAAAAACTCGAATCTACTTCAGCAGAAACTTTCCTAGAATTAAATAACCAAACCATAGGACTTCGAGGTAGTTTGCCTAATGCAACATAAATCCTCAACCTTTTTGTTAGGCATTTGCATTGCAAATTAAGCCCTAACCGGTCTTAGGATTCCGAGGTAGTCGTCCGATACGACAATAAACCCTCACATCTTCTGTGCTATTTGTTTGATTTTATCATACAAATATAAGCCCTAATTAATTAAAATCGGCAAGATTGAAATATCAAATAAACATTAGGACTTTCCTAAATTCAAGCCAAACAATAGGATAGTCGGAAATTATCGAAGTTCACTTCGAATCGATGATTTCTCCTACCTCTCTTCCTTTGGATTCACAAAACAAAATGTTCCAAAATTTGATCCATTCCCTATTGAAATTCCAAAATTCAATCTTTGAAAACCTTAAACTTTGAAATTCTTCGAGAGCGAAATTATTGATTATTATCGAGAGTTTTCTTAGGTGATTCCCGTCACTTAAGATGTAATTAACTATAGTGGGCTTGCCCTTATAGGGAATTTTAAAGAACCTGTGTAATATAAACCCCGTTTGATACTTTCATATTAGCTGGGGAATTTGTCGGCTTATAAAGTTGGTTCGCGGACCAAACGGATGTCACAAAACTTCTAGCTTATTTGATCGAGCCCCACCATCAAGCGCATGTCTATCCTTAGGGATAGATATACGGTTTCATGGTGCGGTGCTCGTTTATATAAACTATTTGGGGATGTGAGATCGGTTTAATCTCATATCTTAAAACTTTCAAATTTAAAAATTATTTTCAAAATCAAATACTACTTTCTAAATTATATATATTTAAATTAAATTTAAAATAAAAATTCGCCGCACAACTTCTGTTAGGCGACCACTTTTCAAAATAAAACACACAACCTAAAATATTGCCGACAAGTTTCTCCATCGAAGTATGTAATCCACCAAAGTTTCATTCGGCCTTTGTTTCTCTACCACTAAATCACCTATAGTGATGTGGTGCCGAGCTCCGCAAATCGCTCGATGAAGAGGCTCTCTAGCTCCGAGAATGTCTTCACCGAGCCATTGGGTAATTTTGCATACCGGCCGAAGGCGATTCCCGACGACTGCACGACGAACCGTCGGAAGAGTAGCGCATCGCTCCCGCCGGCATTGTAACAACCGGCACGAAAGTGTGCAACATGCCGTCGGGGGTTCTCGGCTCCATCGAATGTCTTGAACGTGAGGTGGTACGAAGCCTTTCGGGTATCGGACGGCGTCGACCTCTTCGGGTAAGGTCTACCCGTCCGAATGGATGTCCCGTTCTTCGATTGTGCTAAGGCTTCTCGCACTCGCCGTTCTACCAAGTTCTTGATATCCTTTTTAGGGATCATACTTCGTGTTGTATCCTTTTTCGGTGGTCATCCCCATCGACGGATGTAATCTCCTTTCCTCCGTCTACAATGTGAATGACCTCCGGGGTGTCTCTCATGTGGTTGTACTTGACTCCGGAGAGTGGCCGAGCTACGGCCATCTCTTCCATCCTTTTCGCCATTTGAGCGATCGTGTCGTCTTTTCCCGAAGCCGTCTTCTCATCGCCTTTGGCTCCTCTCTTCTCGCGTCTGCAGGAGCACCTTGCAAAGCTGATGAAGCTCGTGTCTCAACCATGTTGATTTCTGCATATTCGTCGTCCATGAACTCCGATGAATTGATCTCATCTCTGAACTTTTCTTCTCTTTCTTTTGCCAATCGTCGAATATCGGTTCTCAACTTTTCCATGGCATCTTCTAGCGGAGCTTTCTGTGTGTCTTTGCGGTTGTCATGCGATACGTTGTCGGGTCCCTTTTCACGAGTCCCCTTTATCGCAAGAAGACTTTCTTCGCATTCCAGCCTCCTAGCGAGACTTTCTTTTCGGCCGCCTGTTTCAATCTCAATCGCCCAGTAGTGGGACGCCACACCATCCTTCTAGCAGTAGAAGGTCTAGGACCGCATGGTCCGTTCGGCCAAATGCTGGAAGGTGGTATCCTCCCTAATCCGTAATCCCGAGACTACGACGAGCGGGCTAGCCTTCATTCTCTCGCTTGGCTTTTCGTCATGACGGCGGGCTCTACTCGGGGCCCAAGACGCGATTTGACCGGCACCCGCCCTATCCTTCGTAGAATTTCCGATACGGCGCTTTTCCTTCCTTGCTAACTTTTCTACCAAAGTTTTCAGTCGAGCAAACGGCATAGTTCTAGTTCTTTTCTTGCGGCTATCGTTGTAGTATGCGGGCCGAGGTAATGTGGCGACAATCTTGCGAACATTCTCCTCATCCTCTCGCGGCGGAGAGGGGATGGAACCCGTTTCCTCCCAAAAGTGGTATGTAGTCGAGCAACGATGTATATTCCGGTAGCTCTGAATTTCCTCCAGAAAACAATTTCAGCGAGCTCTCCGGCTTCTCCGGCGATTCTTCTACTTGCTTCTTCTTCGGGTCTTTGTCGCTGATCGGAATCTTTGAACCGGACCCGATTTCGAAAACGGAAGGTCTTACAGAAGATCCGTACCCTCCACGCGTAACGTGTTTACCATAGTTCGGATTTCTTTCCCCTTCGATTCGGCGTGAGTCGGGGTAGGTGCGTAAACAACTAGACCGAGTGGGGGTAGTAAGAACGATCCTCCCGCGGACAGCAAGATTCCTCCTAGTCGGGATCCTTTGCGTAGGAGGAAACTCTTGGGTCGACCTAAGGTTGAACTCGCAGCGTGGCTCCTCGGCTTCGCATACCTTGTTTATCGCGGCAAAGAGGGAGACGTCGGTGACCTCGACGTTCGTGTTTTCAAATCCCTATCCAAATCGGATGACCCCATCGTCGGGCAGCTTCATCCTTATAGACAGCGAAGTCCAAATCCGTTGGTGAAGGAGAAAATCGGGCTCGGGGCTTCCATTTCTGCAAGGTAGATTCTGGTTGTCAGTCCCAAGTTATGCTTCTTTTCTTTAGGACGAAAAGAAAGGAATTGAAAAGAGTCCGAACTCATTCTTGTTCATGTATTTATAAGAAAGAATCATTTGTTAAAAGAATCACTTATTAGAGGGTTTGTTTATTTAGAACGGAATGTTCAAAAGTGTAGAGAAGGTAAAGAATCTGATTCGGAGTTGGAAAGGAAAAGAGAGTCTTAAGCAAGACTTCTCGAATCGAAGGATCATTCCTAAACTAACACCTATTGGGGGTCCACCCCACCTCAAAAATGAGGTAAAAGGATCTCGGAAACTCTCCGTTTAGGGGTGTCTAAACAAGTGGCTCCTAAATCCGAGAGAATGTTGGCTATACTCATTCAAGATAGAAATGAACATAGTATTCCAACGGAAAGAAGGGTAGTTTGATCCACTAAGGACATGGATGCACTACCGATTTTTGAAAGCGTAATTATCCGATTATAATGGAGAGAGGAATTCTCCCTAAGTGGAGTCGCCTGAAATCATTTCGGCATATTTTTAGGTTGTGTTTTATTTAAAAAGAGGGGGTCGCCAACGTAAGTCGTCGACGAATTTTTAATTTAATTAAAATAAATAATTTGAAAAGTAGTATTTGATTTTGAAAATAATTTTAAATTTGAAGGTTTTAAGATATGAGATTAAACCGATCTCACATCCCAAATAGTTTATATAAATGAGCACCGCACCACAAACCGTGTATCTATCCCTAAGGATAGACACACCGCTCGACGGTGGGGCTCGATTAAATAAACTAGAAGATTTGTGACATCCGTTTGGTCCGCGAACCAATTTTATAAGCCGACAAAATTCCCTCGCTTAATATGAAAACATTAAACAGGGTTTATATTACTCGGGTTCTTTAAAATTCCCTATAAGGGCAAGCCCCTATAGTTAATTACATCTTAAGTGATGGGAATCACCTAAGAAAACTCTCGATAATAATCAATAATTCTCGCTCTCAAGAATTTCAAAGTTTAAGATTTTCAAGGGATTAAAATTTGGAATTTCAATAAGGAATGGATCAAATTTGGAACATTTTGTTTTGGGAATCCAAAGGAAGAAAGGTAGGAGAAATCACAGACTCGAAGCGAACTTCGGTAATTTCCCGACTATCCTATTGTTTGGCTTGGATTTAGGGAAGTCCTAATATTTATTTAAATGTTTTGATCCTGCCAATTTTAATTAATTAGGGTTTATATTTATATGACAGAATCATACAAATAGCCTCGAAGATGTGAGGGTTTATGTCGTATCGGACGACTACCTCGGAATCCTAAAACTGGTTAGTGCTTAATTTGCAGTGCAAATGCCTAACAAAAGGTTGAGGATTTATGTCGCACTAGGCAAACTACCTCGAAGTCCTATGGTTTTGTTATTTAATTCTAGGAAAGTTTTGTCGATGTAGATTCGAGTTTTGCTCGATGACGATGGCCGTGCTGCCCACCATGCTCCGAGCTCCTTGTTGTTGCAGAGGTTTAGTTTTAGAAATCATAAATCACGGGATGAGAAAAGTGTTTTGGTTTAGAGCAAATCTTAATTTCCAAGTATTTTTTATGTTTTAATTAAAACAAATCTTAAAGTTGATTATAACGACACCGGTTAAGATCCCACGGTTCCATCCTTCCGGCATCATTATTTTTATCGGATTCACTTAGTCCGTATGAATTTGCTAAACTCAACTAAATGAGTTCCACACTTTCATTTAGACCGCTGGAAATCCCGTTAGCAACACGTAGGTTACATCATCGGAGGTATTCCCGATCATTCAACAGGACGTTTTAATTTAGTTGCAATTGTAGTTTTGTGTTCTGTTTGTGATTAAATTTTGAGTTGTTTTATATTTTGAAATGTTGTGGCGGTGAATTTTATCTTGCAATGACTTTTAACTTAGTTTTGGTTTCAGTTTTAGGGTCTATCCTAAAGGTGTGGGTTTTCATGCAACAGCTTGTTTATCATGCAAGAAAAGTAAGTGCGATGCGATAAAGTAAATCGCAATAATGTAAATTGCAAGAAAGTAAATCGCAATAAAATAAAAGCGTACTCGGAGGATCTTCCCGTCATCCCAAGCTACACTTAAAACACAATTAGAATATTTAAGCAAGTTCCTAGGTAAAGCTAGGGTAAGGGTTATGGTTTTCTACCAAGTTCCTAATCCTATAGCTAGTCATTTTCTATGACGTCTAGGTTCTTTGTGTTTTTTTTTGTTTAAGGACGATTTTCTTCATCAAAGAATAATTAAATTCAATTGTTCTTATAAACATCTTATCGTATCGAGGAAGTGCTTAAGACAAATCTTAAACATCTTTTCAATATTGCTAGAATTGTTTTAAGTCCAAATGAATTCGATTATATAAATGAATTAATCGTCCGGGGATTCAAGTTTTGTTAACTTAGTCAGTGAACTAGGACATTTGAATATCCTATAAGTGAAGTAACATTTCATTTAATGTCCTATTTAGGAGTTATGATAACTAAAGTTTTTGAGGGTAAATTGGTGTTCAAATGGTTTGTGATTTAGTTTAATTTCCATTAATGAGTTTAAATTTGGAATAGTGTTCAAGTTATTTTAGATTTATTTTGAATTCTTTATGTCTTAGGTGATGTTATATTTAATTTAATTTTATTTAATTTAATTTAATTTAATTGAGTTTTAATTTAATTTAATTCAATATAGTTCAATTTAATTTGATTTGATGTTTAATTAATTTGATTTGATTTAATTTTAATTTAATTTGATTTAATTTAATTTAATTTAATTTAATTTAATTATTTAATTTAATTTAATTTAATTTAATTATTTAATTTAATTTAATTTGATTTAATTCAATTTAATTTAATTTAATTTGATTTAATTTAATTTAATTTAATTTAATTTAATTTAATTTAATTTGTTTAATTTAATTGAAATTTTTTTTTTTTAAAAGAGTTTAATAATTTAAATTTAGTTTAATGATTAAGTCTTTTAATATTTTAAATTTGAGTTATCATTTTAATTAAGAATTGAATATTAATGAGATAATTCATTTAGGGATTTTTATATTAAAGAATAAATCTCTTCCTAATAATGTCCCTATTTTAATAATTCCAATTTTATTATTCTTCCAAATTTAATCAATTATTTAATTAAAGTTTAATCATTTTAAAATTATTTAATGGGTTTCTACCCTTTAATTATTTGAATTTCAATCATCCAAATCAGATTAGGATCAAATATTTTACTTGTTAATTTTTTATTAAACCTAAAGTTTTAATTAAGGGTTAAAAATTTAATTACCACTTTACCCTTTAAGCTTAATGATTTCATAACTCACTAAATTGAACTCAAATGAACTTGAAATTTTTATGTGACTTCACTCATATGCCAATAAAAACATGAGAGGAGAAAATGTGATTTATTCTGCATTTAATTTATTTATATAATTATTTTTGGTAGAAAATAGAGATTTTCAAGGAAAATTTAATAACATGACGAAGGGAAAGTTTCTGTCCTTAAGAAAATTAGGGGACATTCCTAATGACCAGAGAACCACTTGGACCAATTTTGGTGATTTTTTGAATTATATTATTTTTATTATAATTATTTTAAGTTTTGGAGTGTTAATTAATTTAAAAATAAAACAAATGTTGAAAATTGGATTTTATAATTTTCAAAAATCTATCTGATATCAAGGAAATCGGAGAAGCAAATTTTGCAATTTTCTGATTTTTCTATAATTTATTATAATTATTTTAGTGAAAAAGCTAGAAAATATATTTTTTTTAATTTTAAAATTACCTTAAAGCTTTAAAATTTAATATCTCACTAAATAGACCTAAGAAAAATGTGGGATTTGTTCCTATGTGATTAAAATTCAAAATGTGACATTTTGGTGAATTTTATTATTTTTGTGATTTTTATTATTTTTTAATTATTAAAAATATTAAAATATTATTAAAAATCAACTTTTTTAGAAAATTGAAATTTTAATTTTCTTAGGTTCCCCTGATATCAGAGAGGCCCCAAAACCAATTTAGTGAATTTTTGAAAGGTATTTTAAAAGTTATGAATTTTTAAAGTTTAAAATGGCTAAGTGGCTTAATCAACCCAATTAGTGGGGCTAACCAAGTCCAATCGACCTCAAACTTTTATGGTGGATTTCTCTGATCCTAAAGGTCAGTGGAGAATTGATTTCAAGTCAATTTGATGCATGGTTAACTCTAATTAATTAAAGACATATTTTGGGTTTTTAAGCCAATTAGGGTTGTTTTAAATGAACTAAGTCAAAACCTATTTTTCCTAGGGTTCTCTGGTCATAAGGAACATCACCAACTTTTCCTAGAATTTATTTCACAACATGCTATTTATTGGAATTAAAATACTCAAAACAAGCAACATGAATTTGAAAAATCAATAACTCTTTATAGGGATGGCCTCCGACTTTGGAAAATTCAGGAATGTTCCCAAATTCGTAGGCTTCAAAAGCCCTATGGTCTCATGCCATGGTGAATTGTATACATGCATGGAGAATCAAAAGTATGCAGAGAGTAAATAAATTATAAAAAATAAAATACTTGATGAAATTAAATGATTTCTTTTCCACATTATTCTCCTCCGTTCACCGAGCAAGAGGGTATTTTTATTTTATTTTTCCGATTTTTCTACACGTAGATATGAATTTTTGAAGTTTAGGGAATTAAATAAATAGAAAAATACCCTAATTTTCTATTTATCCACGCGGCGCCGCGTCAACCTCGGCAGCCTCCGAACGCACACGCGTCGCGCTCCCATTCGACGCCGCCACCTGAGTCAGCAGCCCGGGCCCCGCATTTCTCGTACCGTCTCCTGGTCCGACGCCATCTGAGCCGTTCGTCCGCGCGTGTATTGAATGGACGACATCCGTTCATCATCCCCGAGCGTCCTCATCCGAGAGCTGTCCACACTAAATCCCTAAGATCTCACTCGATGCTCAATGGATTTTCATGTTCTTATGCTCTATGGATTCGTCTTGAAGAGACGAATACATCTATACGGCTATCATGCATTGAAACTAAGGCATTTGAAATGGAGAATCTCCGGAAGCTCGGGATGAAGAATTAGCTCATACCTTTGCTCGGAGAAGTGTGGCTTCAATCCGAGAGTTGTTGCACCTTCGATTGGATCCCGCTAAGCTCCGGATGAAGTCTCCTGGTCTCGGTGAATTGTCCGGATGTGATTTCGACCAAGCCCGATCACAAAGCTTGGAGGCTGGAGCAACCGGGTGGCATGGAGATGGGGCTTTTGCTCGGTGGACACCTTCCCCTGGTCCAGTGAAGGTGTAGAACCAATCAATTTGGGAATTGGCTCACTCGTGGAGAAGTGTCCTGGTTTTGGGTGGAATTTCGGCTGGGAAATTGGATTTTATCGGTGGGGATTAGGGCAAATTGACACTCTGGGGATCAACTGCTCTAAGGGTGGAGAAGGGTCCGGAACAATTTTGGCGAGTTTCGGCAAGGTTTGTGCTCGGCTCCTCTCATGGCCGAGAGGGGTGGAGTTTAAATAGGAGAGGGTGGAGGGCCTCCCGGGGAGTCGAGGCATGGGATCAGCCTGCTCTAGTGAGGAGAAGAACAGCCATGGTGGCCATTGGGCATGGGGCAACTCGGCAGGTGAGAATTCCAAGCTTGGGCTCACATGATGCTCTCGGGTGTGGTGTTTTCCGGCGATCCGAGGCGGCTGGCCGGCAGGCATGGGTCACCATCTTGACCACGGAGGTCGTGGCTCGGCAATGGTGAAGTCAATCGGGCTTGGACATGTGTAAAGTGTTTGGATTAAAATGGAATGGGGAGAGGCCATTTTGGCTTGAAATTGGTCAACCCATTGGTTTGGGTTGGGTGCACCTCCCCATGGCCCGATTTTGGGCTGAGAGGATCGATTGGGTCGGCCAAGGGAGAGTGGTGTGGTCTCCATCCATGATGAGGTGGCTAAGCATGGTTTAGTGTGTGACATGCTTAAGGTAAAAAGGGGTTAAGGAGGATTAGGAAAGGGCTCCTCCTTTTGCCATTAATGGCTTGATCACATGTCAAGCCTTCCATGGCTTCATGTGGCTTGTCCATGGCTTACATGGCTCACCTTTGGCTTGGGAAAAGGTTTGGTCAATTTCATGAAAATGTGTTTTAAGAATTTTTGGTAATTTGATGGAAATTTGTGTGAAACTTGATTTGGAATAATTTGATGGTGAATTTAGGACTTAGGTAATGGATTTAATTAAGTGGATGACAAATGGAGATGTCATGTGGGCTTTAGGGTAGATTTTGGGCCTTTGGATGTGGTGAAGTGGGCTTTTAGGAAAGTTTAAGGGAAATGGGCTTTTGATTTTAGGATGGGCAATTGGATAAAAATTTTGTGAAGAACTTTGTCAAATAAATGTCATAATTGGTTTAGGGATGTTCTATGAAGGGCTTGGAATCAATTTGATGTGATTTGGAGTTGAATTGGTTTGAATTTGGGTTTATTTGGTAAGTGGGCCTATGTAGGTCCAAGTGGGCCAAGTTGAGCTAATGTTGGGCTAGAGTTGAAATTGATGTAAAATCAATGTTGAGAAATGTTTATGGGGGTGTTTCAAAGAGGTTTTGGCTTTGGTTGGGCTTTGATTTTGGGGTTTGGGCTCATTTGGGTTAGGTTTGGGTTTAGGTCAAAAATGGGTCCTTTAGCCTTGGGTTGAATTTGAGTTGGGTTTGGGTCTAAATTTGGGCACATCATGTTAGTGTTTTGTTTGTGGGAATGTTAAGGAAGATTTAGAAAAGGTTTGGGGTTAATTGGAGTTGAATTGGGTGAGTTTGGTTTGACATTGGGTGCACTTAGGGTTAAAATGGGTCAAATTGGGGTTTTGACAAAAGTAGGGTAAATTGACAAAATTGGCCCATGGTGTAATTGGACAAAATGAAATTGGGAATATTTGGGATTTTCTGAAATTTTCTGGGAATTTTCTGAATTTTTGGATTTTGAGGCCAAGAGGGGTATTTTGGGTATTTGGAGGGTATTGGGAGGTTTTCTTGGAATTTTTGGTATTTTTGGGTATGGATGATCAATTTAAGTGATGTGGAAATGTTTGGGAATGATTTTGGAGAATTTTGGATAATTTGGAAATTTTGAGAAATTTGGGTAATTTCGGGGTTTGGGTAAGCTAGCGGGTGTAGGGTCCCGGGGTCAAAAATCGAAAATTTGGAAAATTGAAGATCGGGTGGATGTAAGTGGAAAGAATTCATTTTGGTTGAGCCATGAAGCCATATCAAGCCCATGTGAGCCATGAAGGGACTCATTTGAGGCATTCACTATGTTGTTCCTAACCCTCTACGCGAGGGCTTAGGGGTTAAGGACCATCCATGTGAATCACCCACATGAGTCAGGAGGTCAAGTTAGGTATGGGTGTGGTTTCAGGAGGTATGTGGAAGTGTAGTGTGTAGGTGTAGTGTGTAGGTGTAGTGTGTGTAAGTCAGCCCTTCACTGCACTGGGCCACCTGGAGCGCTCTAAGGCCAAAGAGTCCCATAGGAACTCATCCTTTAAACTTCCACATTTGATTTCAACCCTCTAGGTGATTAGGGGTCTACGATCAAGTTTGTGGAGTTTGCGGGGAGTTAAGAAGTGGTTTGAATTTCTAAAAGGTGGGTCCCAATTCTAGTTCTCTAAGATAGTCAAAGGAAAAGCCTAAGGCTAGATCCTAAGTACTAAAGAGAAGAAGAGAAGACCTCATCAAAAATGAGGTCAACAGTGAAGTAACACTTCACTTAACGTTCTGTTTAGGAGTTATGACAACAAAAGCTTTCGAGGGCAAGTTAATGTTCAAATGGTTTATGATTTAATTTAATTTCAGTTAATGGGTTTAAGTTTGGAATAGTGTTCAAGTTGCTTTATATTTATTTTTGAATTTCTTTATGTCTTAGGTAATGTTATTTTTAATTCAATTTAATTTAACTTTAATTTAATTTAATTTGGTTTAGTTTTAATTTTATTTTAATTTATCTAATTTTAATTTTAACTTGATTTTTATTTTTTATTTTAATTTAATTTAATTTAATTTAATTTAATTTAATATGATTTAATTTAATTTAATTTAATTTAATTTGATTTAATTTGATTTAATTTAATTTAATTTAATTTAATTTAGTTTAATTTAATTTAATATGTTTTAATTTAATTTTATTTAATTTAATTTAATTTAATTTAATTTAAATTTTAATTTAATTTTATTTTTAATTTTAATTTAATATTTTATTTTTTATGTTTTAAAGATGATTTAATTTTAATTGTTAAAGTATTAATTTAATTGAAATTTTAAAAGGATTTAATTTAAATAATTTAACTTTAATTTAATTTAATGATTAAGTCTTTTAGCATTTTAAATCTTAAATTTGGATTATCATTTTAATTAGGAATTAAATATTATTGAGATGATTAATTTAGGGATTCTTAAATTAAAGAACAAATCTCTTCCTAATAATATCCCTATTTTAATAATTCCAATTTTATTATTCTTCCAAATTTAATTAATTATTTGATTAAGGTTTATTTTAATTATTTTTAAATTGTTTAGTAGGTTTCTAACCTTTAATTATTTAAATTTCAATCATCCAAATCAGATTAAGATCAAATATTTTACTTTTTCATCTTTTTAAGCCTAAAGTTTTAATTAATGGTTAAAATTTTAATTACTATTTAGCCCTTCAAGCTTACTAATTCCATAACTCACTAAATTGAGCTCAAATGAATTTGAAATTTTTATGTGCCTTCACTCATATGTCAATAAAGACATTAGAGGAGAAAATGTGATTTTTGTGTGTTTAATTTATTTATGTAATTATTTTTGGTGGAAAATAAGGATTTACAAGGAAAATTTAATAATATGACCAAGGGAAAGTTTCTGTCCTTAAGAACATTATGGGACATTTCTAATGACCAGAGGACCACTTGGACCAATTTTGGTGATTTTTTGAATTTTATTCTTTTTATTATAATTATTTTGAGTTTTGGAGTATTAATTAATTTAAAAATAAAATAAAGGTTGAAAAATGAATTTTATATTTTTCAAAAATCTCTCTGATATCAAGGAAATCAGAGAATCAATTTTTACAATTTTTTGATTTTTTTTTATTTATTAGAATTATTTTAGTGGAAATGCTAAAAAATACATTTTTTTAATTTTAAAATTACCTTAGGGCTTTAAAATTTAATATCATCATATAGACTTAAGAAAAATATAGGGTTTGTTCCTAAGTGATTAAAATTCAAAATGTGACATTTTGGTGAATTTTATTATTTACTGTGATTTTTATTATTTTTTAATTATTAAAAATATTAAAATAATGCAAAAAATCAACTTTTTTAGAAAATTGAAATTTTAATTTTTTTAAATTCCCCTGATATCAGAGAGGCTCCAAAACCAATTTAGTGAATTTTTGAAAAGCATTTTGAAAGTTATGAATTTTTAAAGTTTAAGTTGGCTAAATGGCTTAATCAACCCATTTGGTAGGGCTAACCAAGTCCAATTGACTTCAAATTTTTATGGTGGGTTCCTCTGATCGTAAAGGTCAGTGGAGAATTGATTTCAAGTCAATTTGATATATGATTAGCTCTAATTAATTAAGGACCTATTTTGGGTGTTTAAGCCAATTAGGGTTATTCCAAGTTGATTAATTCAAAGCTTATTTTTTCTAGAGTCCTCTGGTCATAAGAAACATCCTCAAATTTTCCTAGAATTTATGTCACAACATGCTAATTATTGGAATTAAAATATTCAGCATAGTGATCTAGAATTGAAAAATCAATAACTCTTCATAGGGGTGGTCTCTGACTTTAGAAAATTCAGGGAATGTTCCCAAATTCAGAGGCTTCAAAAGCCTATGGTCTCATGCCATGGTGAATTGTATACATGCATGGAGAATTGGAATAGTGCAGAGAGTAAATAAATTATTAAAATCAAATACTCAATGAAATTAAATGATTTCTTTTCCACATTATTCTCCTCTGTTCACTGAGCAAGAGGGTATTTTTATTTTATTTTTCTGATTTTCCTACACAAAGTTATGCATTTTTGAAGTTTAGGGAATTAAATAAATCAAGAAATACCCTAATTTCCTACTTATCCACGCGGCGCCCTGTCATCCTCGGCATCTCCGAACGGCCACGCGGCGCGCTCCCATTCGACGCCGCCACCTGAGTCAGCAGCACGGGTCCCGCCTTCCGCGTATCATCCGCTGATCCGACCTGATCTGAGCCGTCCATCCACGCGTGTATTGAATGAACGGCATCCGTTCATCGTCCCTAAGCCTCCTAGCCCGAGAACCGTCCACACTAAAACCCTAAGAACTCACTCATTTCTCAACGGATTTTTGTGTTCTTGTGCTCTATGGATTCGTCTTGAAGAGACGAACACATCCATATGGTTTATGTAGCATGAAATTGACTCAATAAAAATGGAGAATGTTCAGAAGCTCGGGAAGAAGAGTGAGACCATACCTTTGCTCAGAGAAGTGTGGCTTCGATCTGAGGGTTGTGTCACCTTCGATCGAGTCCAAGCAAGCTCCGGATGAAGTCTCCCGGCTCGGTGAATTGTCCGGGTATGATTTCGACCAAGCCCGATTTCAACCTTTGGAGTCCGGAACGGATGGGTGGCCTCGAGAGGGGCTTTCACTAGGGAACTTCTCCTCTTGACCTTGTGCAGGTGTAGGTGAGTTTAATTTGTCTTTGGTGGAGGATTTGGGAATGTCCTGTTCTGGCCTGAGAATTGAGCTCCAAACTTGAGCTCAATTAGTGGGGATTAAGGCAGGAGGACAGTGGGGATCAAGTGCTCTAGGTGTGGGGAGAGTCTGGAGTGATTTTGGCAGAGTTTCCTTAGGGTTGATTCAGCACCACTTCCATGGCCGAGAGGGGTGGGGTTTAAATAGGAGAGGCCGGAGGGCCTCCAAGGGGAGTTAGGACTTGGGATCGACTGCTTAGGTCAAGGGAAGAACGAGTCATGGTGGCGATTGGGCATGGGGCAACTCGAAGAATGTGGAATTCCAAAGTTCGGCTCCTCCCCATGTCTCGGCCATGGCATTTTCCGGCGGCCAGTGTGGTCGGCCGGCAGGCAAGGGTCACCCTCAAGGTCGTGGAGGTCGGGGGTTGAAGTTGGTGAATTCAATTGAAGCCTTACATGTGTAAAGTGGTTGGATCAAAATAGCATGGGGAGGTGGCTTCTTTTGCATTTGGTTTGGTCAACCCATTGGAAATGGGCTTGGTTCACCTCCCCATGGCTGATTTGGGCTGAGGGAGGATCTGATGAATCAGCTAGGGAAGGGTAGAGAAGTCACCATCCATGAATATTTTGATTAATCATGGATTAAGGTGAAGCATTAAAAGGGTTAAAACCTTTTTAAGGGGGCTTAAAAGAGGCTCCTCCTTTTGCAATTAATAGTATGATGATGTGTAAAGTGGATCCCATGGCTTCATGTGGCTTGTGCATGGCTTCAAGGACTCCATTTAGCTTAGGGATGGCTTGGCTTATTTACATGGAAGTGGATTTTAGGGATTTTTGGCATTTAGGGGTGATTTGGCATATGGCTTGACTTAGAACCATTTGATGATTGATTTAGGACTTAAGGGATGATATTAATTGAGTGGTGATGGGATGAGATTGTAATGTAGGCTTTAGGATGAGTTTGGGCTTTTAAAATTTAATGAAGATGGGCTTTAAAATGGTTTAGGGAAGTGGGCTTTTGGATTTTAAAATGGATTTTAGGATGAAAGTTTGGTAAAGGCTTGGGCCAAATAATTGTTGGGTTTGTCTTAAGGATGTGTCATGATTGATTTGAAACAAGTTTGGAGTGATTTGGGTTTAAATTGGGTTGATTTGATAAATGGGCCTATGTAGGTCAAATTGGGCTAACTTGGGCCAATGTTTGGCTAGGGTTGAAATTGATGTTAAATGGATGTTAGGAAATGTTTATGGGAGTGTTTGAAAGTGGTTCCAACTTTGGTTGGATTTTGATTTTGGGATTTGGGCTCATTTGGGTTAGGGGTGGATTTAAGTCAAAATTGGGCCTTTTGGTTTTATGTTGAAATTGAGTGAGGTTTGGATCCAAATTTTGGGCAAATCATGTTAGTGTTTTGTTTGTGGGGATGTTAAGGAAGGTTTAGAAAAGATTTGGAGTTAATTGGAGTTAAATTGGTTTGGTTTGAGCTAGGTTTGGGTCATGGGTCCAAATTGGGCTTTAATGCCAAAAGTAAAATTGGATTCAAATGTCAATCAAATTGGACTTGGATTTGGTCTAGATTGGTATTGGGAATTTTGAATTGAAGTTTAGAATTAAATTGGACCAGAATTTGGGTCAATTGGGTAGGTTTGGTTTGACATTGGGTTCACTTTGGGTTAAAATGGATCAAATTGGGGGTTTTGGCAAAAGTGGGGTAAATTGACAAAATTGGCCCATGGTGTAGTTGAACAAAATGAAATTGGGAATATTTAGAATTTTCTGGAATTTTCTGGGAATTTTCTGAATTTTTGGGTTTTTTAGATAAGAGGGGCTTTTTGGAAAATTGAAGATTGGGTGAATGTAAGTGGAATGAAATCATTTTGGTTGAGCCATGAAGCCATATCAAGCCCACATGAGCCATGAAGGGACTCATTTGAGGTATTCACTATGTTGTTCCTAACCCTCTTAGTCAAGGGCTTAGGGGTTAAGGACCATCCATGTGAATCACTTTCATGAGTCAGGAGGTCAAGTTGGGTATAGATGTGGTTTTAGGAGGTGTGTGAAAGTATAGTGTACAAGTGTAAAGTGTGTGTAAGTCAGCCCTCACCAGACCAGGCCACCCAGGGCAGTCCTAAGGCCAAAGAGTCCTATAGGAACTCATCCTTTAAACTTCCACATTTGATTTCAACCCTCTAGGTGATTAGGGGTCTATAATCAAGTTTGTGGAGTTTGCAGTGAGTTAAGAAGTGGTTTGAATTTCTAGGTGGTGGGTCCCAATTCTAATCCTCTAAGATAGTCAAAGGAAAAGCCTAAGGCTAGATCCTAAGTACTAAAAAGAAGAAGAGAAGACCTCATCAAAAATGAGGTCAACAAATGGACCTCAATAGGTGTGGTGTGCCGACGGAGCACAGCACGCGTATTGGCGTTGACCGAAGAAATCAACAAAACCAACACGGATGTCTAAGTGACACACTTAGAACGAGTAGAAGAATTTCCGCTGGGGAGTATCAGGTATATTTCCAAGACTGGAGATTCCTGAACTCTCGCTGGGGAATGGAAAAGGAGGTGAACTCCAAATCACAAGATCTGGGGAATTCGATTTAGATTTCATTTTGTTTCAATTTAAGTTTTGATGTGTGAGCTCAGATTTTAGTTTAAGTTTCAATTTAGATTGAAGTTTTGTTAAAATTAATTTTAAGTGATCTGAACTTGAAATGAAAATTGTAATTTTGTGGTTTTAGATGTAACATCTTCAACCTCAAACATGTAATTTGAATTGATTGGATCGAATCATTACAATGAGGAGAGATCTCGTAAGCAATGCGGTATTGGATGTAAAATCCTTAACCTCAAGAGTTTGATTTTGATGTATTTCATTGCAATAGGAAAAGAATCCTAAAGCAATGCAGTCTCGGATGTAAAATCCTCAACCCCAAGAATTCGATTTTGATGTATTTCATTGCGATAGGGAAAGAACCTAAAGCAATGTAGTATCGGATGTAAAATCCTCAACCCCAAAAGTTTGATTTTGATGTATTTCATTGCGATAGGGAAAGAATCCTAAAGCAATGCAGTCTCGGATGTAAAATCCTCAACCCCAAAAGTTTGATTTTGATGTATTTCATTGCGATAGGGAAAGAATCCTAAAGCAATGCAGTCTCGGATGTAAAATCCTCAACCCCAAAAGTTTGATTTTGATGTATTTCATTGCGATAGGGAAAGAATCCTAAAGCAATGCAGTCTCGGATGAAAAATCCTCAACCCGAAAAGTTTGATTTTGATGTATTTCATTACGATAGGGAAAGAATCCTAAAGCAATGCAGTCTCGGATGTAAAATCCTCAACCCCAAAAGTTTGATTTTGATGTATTTCATTGCGATAGGGAAAGAATCCTAAAGCAATGCAGTCTCGGATGTAAAATCCTCAACCCCAAAAGTTTGATTTTGAATGGTAATTGATATTGCAAAGATTTGTAGTGTTGATTTGAAAAGTGTGGAATTTTGGTGTTTCGAGAATTTTATGAAAGTTGTAAAAGACTTTCATGGAAGGAAATAGATTAGGAGGGAATATGTAGATGCTACATATCCCATTCAAAGGAGTTGATCGAAAGTTGCTGGTTTGGATTGGATACAACTCCTCGCCACCAGATTCTAATCGAAAACCTCATGGCTCCGTGTCAATGGAATCAACCGCTTCCATCCCAGACAAGGGAGAGAGTAGAACGGATTGGATTTCGGATTTAGAATGTTGAGTTTGAATTTGATTGAGATTTGATTTGAGATCTTGAAGGTTGAATTTGAAATTTGATTTAAGATTTGTGTTCGTTTTGTTTGTCCTTTAACGATTCAAATTTGCTTTATCGTTCATTTAATGTTTCATGTGAATTTTGCGTTCATCATTTTTCTTTTAGATTTTTAAGGAAAGTTTTCTTTTATTCTTTTGTTTCTTTTCTGTTCTTTGTTCGAAGTTCATTTAACTTTAATGGCGTCTCCCAGTCAATTTGCACAAAAGAGGTGAAGGCCAAAATGTGACATGGTCACTTTCATTTCAATCATGTTGAAGATACATCATACAACTCGATCTGGAATATATCTCATACAATCCATATAGACTCAAAACGGACTATGTATGATCTTTGTTGATCCATCCAAAAAAGGTATCTGTCAAAACTCCATGTCTGAATAGTGAGGTACATGGTCAATAACATCACCTTCCAAGCCATCCTTGGCAAGGATGCCGTATGGATGTACGTCTGGAGGTGTGATATTTTCCATGTAACTCACAACTCGTAAGGCCGGAAGCTCTCTAGCTCCGGTCCGGCCGGAAGTGGTAAGGTGCTTTCCTGTCATCCATCCTTCGAAAGTAACCGAGATCCGCTTCATTGGTACTCCCGTATGCAATGTTTAGCGACATCCGCTCCGTTGCCCTTCGCATCATGACGGAACCTACCGGTAATGGTATCTTTACCGGCCCTCGGAACTCACCCGGGCTCGTTATCCGGAGGTCGGATCCGAACATGATATTACATTCGTTCGTAAAAGAAACCGTGCGTAAAGGTCCGACAAAGTCGTGGTGATCTATATGCGGGGGTATGCAATCACCCTTCTTGTAAATGTTAATGATGCAACTCGTTGGGTATGCAATCTGGCCGCGCACCCTCCATGCTATCATTCTTTTTACCATCCTTTTGATGACTAATGGCATCGGATCCACTCGGCCATGACGCGAGTATCCCCGGTGGGTTTCCCTTCCCGTCTTCTCGCGAAGTTGTAGCAGCATCCACATTGTATTGTAATTCTCCCTTTCCCCGGCATCCATCTCCGGGGTTCCGAGTAAGTGTTTTCTCTGTAGGCGGCCCGCTCGGCCCATTCTTTTCAAATCCCGGATGCGATCCACGATTTGTTGTTATTCGTATTCCGAGAACACGTCCGTATGTAGCTCGAGGCCTTCTAGTATAT
>JAKZJZ010000331.1:0-55003 GCA_022702705.1 Papilionanthe hookeriana x Papilionanthe teres | reverse complement strand
AAAAGAGAAAAAAAGAAGAAAAACTACCCTAGAATTTCTCTCCTTCAAGGAAGAAGAAGAGAAATCTAGGGTTTACATTCAACCCTCAAATCTCCACTAAATACCCTCCACAAGTCTCTCCATATCCTTAAGAAGTTGCCTTAGCTTCCCTTTCAAAGCCTTGGCCAAAATAAAAATGAAAATTATTGCAAAAATGAGATCTTGCCATCCAGCAGTGTGGTCACCCAGAAACTAGCATGGTTAAGCCAATTCTTAGTTATGTCATGGTCACGCCCAATTATGGCTTGGTCACACCCAGATCTGGTGTGACTGCACAATTCAACATCATATTGTACATTTTGACTTCATTTTGCTTGCTTAACACCTATTCCCTACCAAATACCACATAAAACCTTCCATAAGCATAAACTCGTGACAAAAATGAATAAAATATGGTATTTAATGTAGGACAATATGCGAATTTACCTCATATCAATTCCCTCAAACATAGTTATTATTTGCCTTTAAGTAATCTCATATTGCAAGGACTAAAAATAAGTTGGAGTTCTCATATGGCTTTCTAATTCTTTAATTGGATTATATAGGTGTTATAAGGGAGATGCAAATCTCAATTCAGGGTAGGATTTTCATTAAATTATAATATTTAGTCCTTCCTTTAATTTTTTATTCCCGACCCTAAGAAAATCTAAAAAAGCTTAATCTAGTATATTGAAAAGTTTTCATTTCCCAAAGAAAGTTTGAAATCAATTGAGATTCGAATAACTAACCTAAAAATCCTTAACCATTTTCCTGAATATGATATCTTATGAATTTCATTAAGAAGTTTTTAAGTTATTACTTAGAGATAACAAAGGCACCATTTTTTAATTATGCTCACATCAAGTTTTTTTCTCAGGGTGTTTAGCTATTTATTTTGATCTTTTATTTTAAAATAGTCCTTTCACAATTCTTTAATTTTTATTTTCTTCTTTTCTTAATTCTTTTTTTTAATTCCCTTAAGAATTATAATATCTAGTGCAGTACATTTCTTTTAAGAATTTTAAACATCTAATTACCCCTAAATGATAATCTTCAGTTAGTCTTGATGCAAACTCCAAAATACTATATATTATTCAAAAAGTCAAGACTCAATTAAATTAGTTGGATTGAAAACTAAACGACTTAAAGTATCTTTGATTGACTGCTATTATTTCAGTTACACTATTTCTAATTATTTTGAGTTAACTTAAAGTTTAGGTGAAAGTTATTAAATTGTAATACTTCATTATCAGATCAATAATTCTAATTGTTGACCTCATTTTTGATGAGGTCTTCCCTTCTTCTTTTTAGTGCTTAGGATCTAGCCTTAGGCTTTTCCTTTGACTATCTTAGAGGACTAGAATCGGGACCCGCCTTTTAGAAATTCAAACCACTTCTAAACTCCCTGCAAACTCCACAAACTTGACTATAGACCCCTAATCACCTAGAGGGTTGAAATCAAATGTGGAAGTTTAAAGGATGAGTTCCTATAGGACTCTTCGGCCTTAGGACCGCCCACGGTGGCTCGGTCCAGTGAGGGGCCGACTTACACTGCACTTACACACTACATTTCCACACACTTCCTAAAACCACACCCATACCCAACTTAACCTCCCGACTCATGTGGGTGATTCACATGGATGGTCCTTAACCCCTAAGCCCTCGCTAAGAGGGTTAGGAACAACGTAGTGAATGCCTCAAATGAGTCCTCTCATGGCTCATATGGGCTTGAAATGGCTTCATGGCTCAACCAAAATGATTTCACCCCACTCAAATTCACCCAATCTTAAATTTCCCAAATTTTCAATTTTTGACCCCCGAGACCCTACACCTACTAAACCTACCCAAAACCCTCGAAATTACCCAAATTTTTGCAAAATTTCCAAATTACCCAAAATTTTCCAAAATCAATCCCAAACATCTCCAAATCACTCAAATTGATCATCTATATCCAAAAATACCAAAAATTCCAAAAATACCCCCCAATACCCTCCAAATACCCAAAATACCCTTCTTGGCCTAAAAATCCAAAAATTCAGAAAATTCCCAGAAAATTCCAGAAAATCCCAAATATTCCCAATTTCATTTTATCCAACTACACCATGGGCCAATTTTATCAATTTACCCTACTTTTGTCAAAACCCCCAAATCGACCCATTTTAACCCAAAGTGAACCCAATGTTAAACCAAACCTATCCAATTGACCCAAATTCTGGTCCAATTCAATTCTAAACTTCAATTCAACATTCCCAATACCAATTTAGACCAAATCCAAGTCCAATTTGATTGACATTTGGATCCAATTTCACTTTGGGCCTTAAAGCCCAAATTTGGACCCATGACCCAAACTTAGCCCAAACTAACCCAATTCAACTCCAATTAACCCCAAATCTTTTCTAAACCTTCCTTAACATCCTCATAAACAAAACACTAACATGATTTGCCCAAGATTTTGACCCAAACCCCACTCAAATTCAACCCAAAATCAAAAAGCCCAATTTCGACCTAAACCCAAATCTAACCCAAATAGGCCCAAACCTCAAAATTAAAACCCAACCAAAGCCAAAACCTCTTTGAAACACTCCCATAAACATTTCTTAACATTTATTTTACATCAATTTCAACCCTAGCCCAACATTGGCCCAAGTTAGCTTAATTTGACCTACATTGGTCCATTTACCAAATAAACCCAAATTCAACCCAATTCAAACCCAAACCACCTTAAATCTATTTCAAATTATTCATGAAACATCCCTAAACCAAAACCAACAACTATTTGGCCCAAACTTCTACAAAAATTCCCATCCATGAACACATCCTTAAACTTAAAAGCCCACTTCCCTTAAACCTTCTTAAAAGCCCATTTCCTTCAAAATTCAAAAGCCCAAATCTACCCTAAAGCCCACATGACATCTCCATTTGTCATCCATTTAATTAAATCCATTACCTAAGTCCTAAAATCATCATTGAATTATCCCAAATGAAGCTTCATCCAAATTCCCATCAAATTACCAAAAAATTTCTTAAAACCCTTTTCATGAAACAAATCAACCTTTTCCCAAGCCAAATGAAGCCATGAACAAGCCATTCTCAAGCCACATGAAGCCATGAGGGCTTTGACTTGTCATTAGTCCATTTATGGCAAGAAGAGGGGGTTCTTTCTTAAACCTCCTTTAACCCTTTTTACCTTAATCATGTCACACACTAAACCATGTTTAGCCACCTCATCATGGATGGAGACTTCACCACTCCTTCTAAGCCGACCTAAATGATTCCCTCAGCTCAAAATCGAGCTTGGAAGGGTGCACCAAGCCCAAAATGGTGGGTTGACCCAAACCAAGCCAAAGTGAGCCTTCTCCCATTCCATTTAAATCAAACTCCTTTACACATGTCAAACCTCAATCGCCTACACTAAACCCCAGCTACGACCCACCCGACCAAGATGGTGACCATTGCTCGGCCGCCGGCCACCGAGCCGCCGGAAAACACCATGGCCGAGAGCTCACATGTGAGCCAACATTGAAATTCTCACTTGCCGAGCCGCCCCATGCCTAGTGGTCACCATGGCCGATCTTCTCCTCACCGAGCAAGCTCGATCCCAAGCCCTAACTCCTCCGAGAGGCCTTCCACCCTCTCCTATTTAAACTCCACCCCTCTCGGCCATGAGAGGTGCCGAAACAAAAACCTTAAGGAAACTCGCCAAAATCACTCCGCATCACTCTCTACACATAGAGCACCCGATCCCCACCGAATTCCAGCTCCCATTCCTTCTACGCGAGCCCAATTTCGAGCTCAAACTTTAGCCCAAAACCAGACACTTCTCCACAGCTGAGCCAATTCCCAAATTGATTGGCTCTACACCTTCACTCGCACCGAGGGAAGGTGTCCACCACCAAAAGCCCCATCTCCAGGGCCACCCGGTTGCTCCGACTCTCCAAGCTTTGTGATCGGGCTTGGTCGAAATCATATCCGGACAATTCACTGCACTAGGAGACTTCATCCGGAGCTTCATAGGACCCAATCGAAGGTGCAACAACTCTCGGATCGAAGCCACACTTCTCCGAGCCAAGGTATGAGCTAACTCTTCATCCCGAGCTTTTGAAGATTCTCCATTTCAAATGCCTTAGTTCCAATGCATGTTAGCACGTATAGATGTGTTCGTCTCTTCAAGACGAATCCATAGAGCATAAGAACATAAAAATCCATCGAGTATCGAGTGAGATATTAGGGATTTAGTGTGGACGGCTATCGAGTGAGGACACTTGGGGACGATGAACGGATGCCGTCCATTCAATACACGCGCGGACGAACGGCTCGGGATGGCGTCGGACCGAGAAACGGTGCGAGAACCGCGGGGCCCGGCCGCCGACTCAAGTGGCGGCGTCGAATGGGAGCGCGCCGCGTGGCCTTTCGGAGCTGCCGAGGATGCGCTGGCGCCGCGTGGATAAATAGAAAATTAGGGTATTTTCTTATTTATTTAATTCCTTAAACTTCAAAAATCCATATCTTTGTGTAGGAAAATCACAAAAATAAAATAAAAATACCCTCTTGCTCAGTGAACAGAGGAGAATAATGTGGAAAAGAAATCATTTAATTTCATTAAGTATTTTATTTTTTATAATTTATTTACTCTCTGCATACATTTAATTCTCCATGCATGTATACAATTCACCATGTCATGAGACCATAGGGCTTTGAAGCCTCCGAACTTGGGAACATTCCCTGAATTTTCCAAGGTCGAGGCCATCTCTGTGAAAAGTTATTTATTTTTCAAATGCATGTTGCTGTTTTGAGTATTTTAATTCCAAAAATTAGCATGTTGTGAAATAAATTCTAGAAATATTTGGTGATGTTCCTTATGACCAGAGAACTCTAGGAAAAATAGGACTTGAGTTAATTCACTCGATTAACCCTAATCGGCTTAAACACCCAAAATAGGTCTTTAATTAATTAGAGTTAACCAGGCATCAAATTGACTTGAAATCAATTCTCCACTGACCTTTAGGATCAGAGGAATCCACCATAAAAATTTGAGGTCAATTGGACTTGGTTAACCCCACTAATTGGGTTAATTAAGCCACTTAGCCATTTTAAACTTTAAAAATTCATAACTTTTAAAATACTTTTTAAAAATTCACCAAATTGGTTTTGGAGCCTCTCTGATATCAGGGGAACCTAAGAAAATTAAAATTTCAATTTTCTAAAAAAGTTGATTTTTAATAATATTTTAATATTTTTGATAATTAAAAAATAATAAAAATCACAAAAATAATAAAATTCACCAAAATGTCACATTTTGAATTTTAATCACTTAGGAGCAAATCCCACATTTTTCCTAGGTCTATTTAGTGAGATATTGAATTTTAAAGCCCTAAGGTAATTTTAAAAATTAAAAAAATGTATTTTCTAGCATTTTCACTAAAATAATTACAATAAATCATAGAAAAATCAGAAAATTGCAAAATTTGCTTCTCTGGTTTCCTTGATATCAGAGAGATTTTTGAAAAATATAAAATCCATTTTTCAACATTTATTTTATTTTTAAATTAATTAACACTCCAAAACTCAAAATAATTATAATAAAAATAATATAATTCAAAAAATCACCAAAATTGGTCCAAGTGCTTCTCTGGTCATTAGGAATGTCCCCTAATTTTCTTAAGGACAGAAACTTTCTTTTGGTCATGTTATCAAATTTTCCTTGAAAATCTCTATTTTCCACCAAAAATAATTATATAAATAAATTAAATACAGAAAAATCACATTTTCTCCTCTCATGTCTTTATTGACATATGAGTGAAGTCACATAAAAATTTCAAGTTCATTTAAGTTCAATTTAGTGAGTTATGAAATTATTAAGCTTAAAGGGTAAAATGGTAATTAAAATCTTTAATCCTTAATTAAAACTTTAGGTTTAATAAAAATTTAACAAGTAAAATATTTGATCCTAATCTGATTTGGATGATTGAAATTTAAATGATTAAAGGGTAGAAACCCATTAAGCAATTTTAAAATAATTAAAACCTTAATTAAATAATTGATTAAATTTGAAGAATAATAAAATTGGAATCATTAAAATAAGGGATATTTATTAGGAAGAGATTTATTCTTTAATTTAAAAATCCCTAAATTAATCATCTCATTAATATTCAACTCTTAATTAAAATGATAATTCAAATTCAAAATATTAAAAGACTTAATCATTAAACTAAAGTCAAATTATTAAACTCTTTCAAAAATTTCAATTAAAATTAAAAATAAAGTAAATTAAAGATAAATTAAATTAAAATTAAATTAAATTTAATAATTAAATTAAATTAAGACAAATTAAATTAAATTAAATTAAATTAAAATTAAATTAAATTAAATTAAACAATTAAATTAAATTAAATTAAATTAAATTAAAATTAAATTAAATTAAATTAAACAATTAAATTAAATTAAATTAAATAATTAAAATTAAATTAAATTAAATTAAACAATTAAATTAAATTAAATTAAGTAATTAAATTAGATTAAATCAAATCAAATTAATTAAATACCAAATCAAATTAAATTAACTATGTTAAATTAAATCAAACTCAATTAAATTAAATTAAATTAAATATAAAACAACTTGAACACTATTCCAAATTTAAACCCTTTAACTTAAATCAAATCATTTGAATACCAATTTACCTCTCGAAAGTTTTAGTTATCATAACTCCTAAACAATAACATTAAATGAAATGTTACTTCACTTATAGGATATTCAAATGTCCTAGTTCACTCGAAGCAAGATAACAATAAAACTTGAAATTCTCGGACGATTAATTCATTTGTATAATTAAATTCATTTCGGACTTAAAACAATCCTAGAAATATTGAAAAGATGTTTAAGATTCCTCTTAAGCACTTCCTCGATATGATAGGACATTTATAAGAACAATCGGGGTTAACTATTCTTCGATGAAGAAAATCGTCCTTAAACCAAAACACAAAGAACCTAGACGTCATAGGAAATGACTAGCTATAGGATTAGGAATTTGGTAGAAAACCATAACCTTTCCCTTAGCTTTACCTAGGAACTTGCTTAAATATGCTAATTGTGTTTTAAGTGCGAATTGGGATGACGGGAAGACCCTCCGTGTACGCATTTGTATTATTATCGCAATTTACTTTCTCGCAATTTATTTTCCGAATTTACATTATTGCAATTTACTTTATTACGTATCGCGTTTATTTTTTCGCATGATAAAACAACCGTTGCATGAAAACCCACACCTTTAGGATAGTCCCTAAAACCGAAACCAAAATTAAGTTAAAAGTCATTGCAAGATAAAATTCACCGCCACAACATTTCAAAATATAAAACAACTCAAAATTTAATCACAAACGTAACACAAAACTACAATTACAACTAAATTAAAAAGTCCTGTCGGATGATCGGGAATACCTCGGATGATGTAACCTACGTGTTGCTAACGGGATTTCCCATGGTCTAAATGAAAGTGTGGAACTCATTCAGTTGAGTTTAGCAAATTCATCTGGACTAAGTGAATCCGATAAAAATAATGATGCCGAAGGATGGAACCGTGGATCTTAACCAGTGTCGTTATAATCAACTTTAAGATTTGTTTTAAATAAAACATAAAAAACACCTGGAAATTAAGATTTTCTCTAAACCAAAACACTTTTCTCAACTCCCGATTTATGATTTCTAAAACTAAACCTCTCGCAACAACAAGGAGCTCGGAGCATGGTGGGCAAGCACGACCATCGTCATCAAGAAAACCCGAGTCTACTTCGAAGAAACTTTCCTAGAATTAAAACAACCAAGCCATAGGACTTCGAGGTAGCTTCGCCTAGTGCAACATAAATCCTCAACTCTTCGTTAGGCATTTCGCATCTGCAAATTAAGCCCTAACCTGGTCTTAGGATTCCGAGGTAGCCGTCCGATACGACAATAAACCCTCACATCTTCTAGTGCTATTCGTTTGATTTTATCATACAAATATAAGCCCTAATTAATTGAAATCGGCAAGATCGAAATATCAAATAAACATTAGGACTTTCCTAAATTCAAGACAAACAATAGGATAGTCGGAAATTATCGAAGTTCACTTCGAATCGTTGATTTCTCCTACCTCTCTTCCTTTGGATTCACAAAACAAAATGTTCCAAAATTTGATCCATTCCCTATCGAAATTCCAAAATTCAATCTTTGAAAACCTTAAACTTCAAATTCTCGAGAGCGTAATTATCGGTTATTATCGAGAGTTTTCTTAGGTGATTCCCGTCACTTAAGATGTAATTAACTATAGTGGCTTGCCTTTATAGGAATTTTAAAGAACCCGTGTAATATAAACCCCGTTTAATGCTTTCATATTAAGCGAGGGAATTTGTCGGCTTATAAAATTGGTTCGCGAACCAAACGGATGTCACAAATCTTCTAGTTTATTTGATCGAGCCCCACCATCAAGCAAGTGTATCTATCCTTAGGGATAGATATACGGCTTCAGTGGTGCGGTGCTCGTTTATATAAACTATTTGGGATGTGAGATCGGCTTAATCTCATATCTTAAAACTTTCAAATTTAAAAATTATTTTCAAAATCAAATACTACTTTTCTAAATTATATATATTTAAATTAAATTTAAAATTTAAATTCGCCGACAACTTCGTTAGGCGACCCCTTTTCAAAATACAATACAACCTAAAAATAATGCCGACAATTTCTGACGACTCACCTGGGAATAATTCCTCTCTCCATTATAATCAAATAATTCCGCTTTCAAAAATCGGTAGTGTATCCATGTCCCTAATGGATCAAACTACCCTTCTTTCCGTTGGAATACTATGTTCATTTCTACTCGAACAAGTATAACCAACATTCTCTCGGATTTAGGAGCCACTCGTTTAGACACCCCTAAACAGAGAGGTTCCGAGATCCTTTACCTCATTTCCGAGGTGGGGTGGACCCCCGATAGGTGTTAGTTTAGGAGTGATCCTTCGAGTCGAGAAGTCTTGCATAAGACTTTCTTTTCCTTTCCAACTCGAATCGGATTCCTTACCTTCTCTACACCTTTCGAACATTCCGTTCTAAATAAACAAACCCTCTAATGAGTGATTCTTTTAACAAATGATTCTTTCTTATAAATACATGAACAAAGAATGAGTTCGGACTCTTTTCGATTCCTTTATTTTCGTCCCGATGAGAAGAAGCATAACTCGGACCGACAACCAGAATCTACCTCGCAGAATGGAAGCCCCGAAAGCCGATTTTCTCCTTCACCAACGGACCGACTTCGCCGTTTATAAGGATGAGCCGCCCGACAATGGGATCATCCGATTCGGACAAGGATTCGAGAACACGAATGTCAAGATCACCGACGTCTCCCTTTTCGCACCGACGAACAAAGTATCCGAAGCCGAGAAGCCACCGCTCGAGTTCAACCTCAGGTCGACCCGAGAGTTTCCTCCCCCGCAAAAGATCCCGACTCGAGAGGAGTACCGCCGTCCGCAGAGGACCGTTGCTCGCTACCCCCACCGGTCTAGCTGCTTCGCACCTACCCCGACTTCGCCAAATTAAAGGGGAAAGGAATCCGTAACTATGATAAACTCCGTTACCGCGGAGGGTACCGGATCTTCCCGCGAGACCTTCCGTCTTCGAAATCGGGTCCAGCCTCAAGAATTCCATCACTGACACGGACCCAAAGAAGGAACAGAAGTAGAAGGATCGCCAGGAAGCCGCAGCCGCCGAGATCGCTTTCCCGAGGAAATCCCGTAAATCCCCGAGTACACACCGCTACCCGAATACATACCATCGCCCGACTAGATACACCCTTTCGGGAGGAAGCAGATTCCATCCCCTCTCCGCCGCAGACGACGAGGAAAATGTCCGCAAGATTGTTTCCACATTACCTCGACCCAAGCATACTACAACGATACACGCAAGAAAAGAGCTAGGACTCACGCCATTCGCCCGACTGCGAACTCGTGGTCGAAAAGCTAAGCAAAGAAAGAGAAATCGCCCCGTGTCGGAGATTCTACGAAGGATGTGACGGGTGCCGCCAAATCCCGTCTCGGGCCCCGAGTAGAACCCGTCGTCATTGATAGAAAAGCCAAGTAAGAGGATGAAGGCTAGCCCACTCGTCGTAGTTATCGGATTACAGACAGGAGGATACCACCTTCCAAGATTTGGCCGACCGCACCATCCGGTCCTAGACCTTCCGTCGCGAAGGATGGTGCGGCGTCCCACTACGGGACAACTGAGATCGAAACAAGCAGTCTCGAGAAGGAAAGTCTCGCCAGAGACTCGAATCCGAAGAAAGTGCTACCGCGATGAAAGGGACTCGCGAGAAAGGGACCCTGCAACCTATCGCACGACAACCGCAAAGATGCACAGTAAAGCTCCGCTAGAAGATGCCATGGAAAAGCTGAGAACCGACATCCGACGGCTGAGCAAAAGAAAGAGAAGAAAAGTTCGGAGACGAGATCGACTCATCGGAATTCATGGACGACGAATATGCGAAATCAACATGGTCGAGACACGAGCTTCGTCATCTTCTCAAGGTGCTCCCGCAACTCGCAGAAAGAGAGGAGCCGGAACCGATGAAGAAGACAGCCTTCAAGAGAAAGGACGACACGATCGCTCAAATGGCGAAGAGGATGGAAGAGATGGCCATAGCTCTCAGCCACTCTCCAAAGTCAAGTGCAACCCCACATGAGAGACACCCTCAAGTCATTCACATCGTAGACGGAGGAAAGGAGATTACATCCGTCAACGGGGACGACCACACTGAAGAAGGATACAACACAAAGTATGATTCCCGAAAAGGATATCAAGAACTTCGTAGAACAACAGAGCGAGAAGCCTTAGCACAATCGAAGAACTGGACATCCATTCGGACGGCAGACCTTACCCGAAGAATTCGACGCCGTCCAATACCCAAAAGGCTTCGTACCACCTCTCGTTCAAGACCTTCGACGGAACCGGAACCCCCGACAAAGATGTCGCACACTTTCGTGCCGCTGTTGCAATGCCGGCGGAGCGATGCGCTACTCTTCCGACAGCTCGTTAGCAGCCTCGTCGTGAATCGCCTTCGACCGGTATGCAGAATTACCCAACGGATCCGTAAAGACATTCTCGAAGCTAGAGAGCCTCTTCATTAAGCGATTCGCCGGAGTCTCAAGACCACATCACTATAGTGATTTAGCAGAGAGAAGCAAAGGCCGAATGAAACTTAGTGGATTACATACTTCGATGGAGAAATTTAAGCATGAAGTGTGAACCACAATCTACAAGAACAACATGCAATCGGCATCTCGCTTAAAAGCATTCACTGCCCGATAAAGCACTTCTCCTCAAAGGATTCACTATTAAGACTTTCGAGAAGTTGTTAAGCAAGGCCGGAAGCTTCGCAAGAGGAGGCGAAGCAATTAAGTTTCGCCGACAAGACGTACAAGCGAAGCTCGTGAAGACTTTCGAAAAGAAATCCGGATCGTTGCAGATAGCCGACAAAGGCAAGCAACCGATACAAATATCATCCGAACGCCGCAAGCAACCTCAACAAAATTATCAAGAACCCCGACCCAAACTGATCATCATCTCCACAAGATGAACAACCGTCTCGTCCGCAACGTACATTAAGGGAGCTTCCGAGCAGTGGAATATCCATTCAAGAATGAAGCAAGACTAAAAATGTTCCGTAGTCCTGATGAAGACTCCGCATTTCCAACCGCCGCAGCCTAAGAGACCGGAGGAAGTCAACAAGAAAGGTGATCCCAACTTTCGCCCTTATCACCGGATGCTCGGACACAAGATGAAGATTGCATTACCTTTAAAAGTCGGCTCAACGACAACCTTCTGAAAGGGAATATAACAATCCCGAAGGAGTACATGAAGGAACCCCGTAAAGGAGGTTCCGTCAATGTTATCTCAACCGATCCCATCATTCCGATAGATCCCTATACGACCGACGATGGATGGACTACCGCTCGACAAGGTCTTCGAAAAAGATTTTAGACAAGCATCCAAACCGCTTCTATGCGAGCTTCAATTCGTAGTTCGAAACCCGTCAAGTCGGCACTATCACTTGCGATAGAAGAACCACCTCAACAAGAGACGATCGAAGAGAAGAAGAAAATCGACGAAGAAGAGAGGACCGAGGCTCCTAAGGCTAGACTGGGGCCGCTTATCCTCAGATAGTTGTTTCTGATTCGGGGAGAAATCCCTCGAACCTCCGACTTCGTATGATTATTCGCTCACTTCGTGGGATCATATAATGATAAGGGTGATGGCGTTGGCTACGTTTTGATCGTTTCTAACGATTACGTAACTAGCGACAATCCGGACATCGAATTCGATACCAACGACAATTCTCAAATCATACACAATCTCGACGATCAAAATGACGAAGAAGACATCCATCAAGGAGGCTACGAGAGTTCAACAAGCAACGAATCTATCTCGCGAGTTTCGAGGAGCTCCAGCCATAATAGAGTTAGAGCCTTCGTACTCGAAGCTAATCCGGAAGAGCCCGTCATTCCGATTCGAGAAGAAACACCAGACAAGCTCAATACTAGATTCGAAGAAATTACGTAAGTCAACCTAAGAAGTGGAAGAGTTCTACCTCCGAGAATGGGTCCAAAGGACAAAGGAAAGCAGTGGTTGTTCAAGAAGAACCAACCCTGCAGAAGAAATACCCATTCGAGAAGAAGCCGAGATACATGAAAATAAAGTGGACTACAACGTGCTAGCCCATCTTAGGAAACTACCAGCCAAACTGAGCATCTACGATGCTCTCATCTTATCAAAGGAGATGAGAGAAGCTCTGATCAAGGCCTTACTTGATCCAGAAATTTGCTTAGCTCAAATGGCCTGAGATTCCTTAGATGAGGTTTCGCTCGTTAAAGGAACAAAGCGAGGTGTTACCTTCACGTACAATGACCTACTACTTGGGATGCAGATCACAACCGACCGTTGTACATTTCAGCTTACACCGGGAAGTTTACGCTCTCCGCAGTATTGGTGGATCCAGGAGCATCAATCAATATAATGAGTCTTCGAACACTAAGCATATTTGGAAATCGATGCTCGTGAGCTCGAGGCCGACAAAATGTTATTAAGAGGATTCAACCGTAAAGGAGAAAGAGCCCTCGTGCCAATAACGCTACTAACGAAGACCGTGACTTAGCAAAGACAACCGCAAAATTTCACATAATCGATTCGAAACGTCGTTCAACGCCCTATCGGGCCGACCATGGATACATGAAAACAGGATGGTACCATCATCTCTACACCGTTGCATCAAATACTACGATCGAGGGGAACAAAGGCATCAAAGGTGACTTACAACCATTCTCCGTACATGAAATTGGAATCCATGAAGATGCGACTTATTATGCACCGCCGAAGAAAACAATCTTCTCCGCAGATACCATAACAAATGAAGCAAAGAAAGTTCGGACAACGAAGAACTCCGAAGTTCTAGTCCAACAAGCCACTCACCACTCCCTTCCGGCGAGATGGTGAAGGTTTCTCCACAACTCGCATCCGAGGTCGAGGCCGGGACGAGGCCGTGGTAGAGACGTTAGGACAACTGGACATGAGGAAACCAGCCATCAATGTTGACTGGGAAGATAGCTTCCGAAGAAGAAAAAGAAATCAAGCAAGAAGCAACGACAATAAGCTCGAAAGAAGCCGCAATTCAAGATCTCCCTCGAAGATGAAAAGAATGAAGAATATAAATCAATGTACGAGAAGATTAACCACTACGTACATACTATGACCCTAACCCCGATCCATTCTAATAAGATCGAGGGTATGGTGGTCAAAGAGGTACGTAGCGGCGTGCAAAGCCAATCAAATTCTACCGTGGTGCTTCTTCCTCCAAAACCGAAAATAATGTACAATTCAAGATGTCACTTCATCGAATTAATGGAATTACCTTTCGAGTGGTACTCTCCGCGTGTTCAAAGTTTAATTCAACGTGGTTTCTTACCTCGACAATGGACAAAAGGTCAATCACAACATTTTGAAAAATTATGGAATAACTCCGGCCGTCCACCCAATTCAAAGCATGGACTCTGGATTCGCACAGCAGGATCGCCGACGATACCGAATTTTGCTTCGTTGTCACTTGCGAGTCTAATGAAAACCGCATGGAAACTACGAACGAATTCGAAGATTTACAAATTGGAGACGCTCCACCGTAATTCGAAGAAGAGATTAAATCTACAATGATGAGCTAACGTAAGTTAACTTAGGTACTAGCGAAGAGCCTAGACCTACCTTTGTTAGCTCCTTACTCAATAAAGAAGACTCCGAAGAAATAATCAAGTTATTAATGGAATTTAAAGACTGTTTTGCTTGGAACTACGATGAGATGCCGTGATTAGCTCCGCGAGGTCGCAATCCATAAGCTAGGAGTGGATCCTACTTCCGTCCTGGCCGACAAGGTCCCGTAAGAATGCGTCTGGAAATCGAACAACAAGTCATACTCGAAGTTAAAAAGCTAATAGACGCTAAATTTGTCCGTGAAGAACAATACCCGACTTGGTTAGCCAATGTGGTGCCAACGTGAAAGAAGAATGGTCGATCGGAATTTGTGCGATTTCGAGATTTAAACAAGGCATGTCCAAAAGATGAATTCCCTCTACCGATCCCGTAATTAATGATCGACATCGCTTCGACACATGAAATATTCTCATTCATGGATGGATCTTCGAGATACAACTCGTATAAAATGGCTCCTAAGATGAAAAACTTACAAAGCATTCGTAACGCCCGATCGGAGTATATTGCTACACAAGATGCCATTCGGATCGAAGAACGCAGAGCAACCTACCGCAGAGCAATGACAAGAATTTTCGATGATCTCATTCACAATCAAGTCGAATGCTACGTGGATCTGACTTGCTGACTCTCATTTTCGATGAGGTCTTCCTTTCTTCTTTTTAGTGCTAGGATCTAGCCTTAGGCTTTTCCTTTCGACTATCTTAGAGGACTAGAATCGGGACCCGCCTTTTAGAAATTCAAACCACTTCTAAACTCCCCGCAAACTCCACAAACTCGACTATAGACCCCTAATCACCTAGAGGGTTGAAATCAAATATGGAAGTTTAAAGGATGAGTTCCTATAGACTCTTCGCCCTAGATCGCCCCGGCGGCCCGGTCCGATGAAGGGCCGACATACACTACACTTACACACTACATTTCCACACACTTCCTAAAACCACACCCATACCCAACTTGACCTCCCCGACTCATGTAGGTGATTCACATGGATGGTCCTTAACCCCTAAGCCCTCGCGCAAGAGGTTAGTGAACAACATAAATGAATGCCTCAAATGAGTCCTTTCATGGCTCATATGGGCTTGAATGGCTTCATGGCTCAACCAAAATGATTTCACCCCACCCAAATTCACCCAATCTTCAATTTCCCAAATTTTCAATTTTTGACCCCTGGACCCTACACCTACTAAACCTACCCAAAACCCTCGAAATTACCCAAATTTTTGCAAAATTTCCAAATTACCTAAAATTTTCCAAAATCAATCCCAAACACCTCCACATCACTCAAATTGATCATCCATACCCAAAAATACCAAAAATTCCAAGAAATACCTCCCAATACCCTCCAAATAACCCAAAATACCCTTCTTGGCCTAAAAATCCAAAAATTCAGAAAATTCCCAGAAAATTCCAGAAAATCCCAAATATTCCCAATTTCATTTTGTCCAACTACACCATGGGCCAATTTTGTCAATTTACCCTACTTTTGTCAAAACCCCCAAATCGACCCATTTTAACCCAAAGTGGACCCAATGTCAAACCAAACCTACCCAATTGACCCCAATTTTGGTCCAATTCAATTCTAAACTTCAATTCAACATTCCCAATACCAATTTAGACCAAATCCAAGTCCAATTTGATTGACATTTGGATCCAATTTCACTTTGGGCCTTAAAGCCCAAATTTGGACCCATGACCCAAACTTAGCCCAAACTAACCCAATTCAACTCCAATTAACCCCAAATCTTTTCTAAACCTTCCTTAACATCCTCATAAACAAAACACTAACATGATTTGCCCAAGATTTTGACCCAAACCCCACTCAAATTCAACCCAAAATCAAAAAGCCCAATTTCGACCTAAACCCAAATCTAACCCAAATAAGCCCAAACCTCAAAATTAAAACCCAACCAAAGCCAAAATCTCTTTGAAACATTCCCATAAACATTTCTTAATATTTATTTTACATCAATTTCAACCCTAGCCCAACATTGGCCCAAGTTAGCCCAATTTCACCTACATCGGCCCATTTACCAAATAAACCCAAATTCAACCCAATTCAAACCCAAACCACCTTAAATCTATTTCAAGTTATTCATGAAACATCCCTAAACCAAAACCAACAACTATTTGGCCCAAACCTCTACAAAAATTCCCATCCATGAACACATCCTTAAACTTAAAAGCCCACTTCCCTTAAACCTTCTTAAAAGCCCATTTCCTTCAAAATTCAAAAGCCCAAATCTACCCTAAAGCCCACATGACATCTCCATTTGTCATCCATTTAATTAAATCCATTACCTAAGTCCTAAAGTCACCATCAAATTATTCCAAATCAAGTTTCATACAAATTTCCATCAAAACATCCAAAATTCTTAAAACCCTTTTCATGAAACAAATCAACCTTTTCCCAAGCCAAATGAAGCCATGAACAAGCCATTCTCAAGCCACATGAAGCCATGAGGGCTTTGACTTGTCATTAGTCCATTTATGGCAAGAAGAGGGAGTTCTTTCTTAAACCTCCTTTAACCCTTTTTACCTTAATCATGTCACACACTAAACCATGTTTAGCCACCTCATCATGGATGTGAGACTTCACCATTCCTTCTAAGCCGACCTAAATGATTCCCTCACTCAAAATCGCAGCTTGGAAGGGTGCACCAAGCCCAAAATGGTGGGTCGACCCAAACCAAGCCAAAGTGAGCCTTCTCCCATTCCATTTAAATCAAACTCCTTTACACATGTCAAACCTCAATCGCCTACACTAAACCCCACCCCGACCCACCCGACCAAGATGGTGACCATCGCTCGGCCGGCCGGCCACCAAGCCGCCGGAAAACACCATGGCCGAGAGCTCACATGTGAGCCAACATTGAAATTCTCACTCGCCGAGCCGCCCCATGCCTAGTGGTCACCATGGCCGATCTTCTCCTCACCGCAGCAAACTCGATCCCAAGCCCTAACTCCCTCTCGAGAGGCCTTCCACCCTCTCCTATTTAAACTCCACCCTCTCGGCCATGAGAGGAGCCGAAACAAAACCTTAAGGAAACTCGCCAAAATCACTCCGCATCACTCTCTACACATGCGAGCACCCGATCCCCACCGAATTCCACCCCAATTCCTTCTAACCGAGCCCAATTTCGAGCTCAAACTTTAGCCCAAAAACCAGGACACTTCTCCACAACGGAGCCAATTCCCAAATCGATTGGCTCTACACCTTCACCGTACCAAGGGAAGGTGTCCACCACCAAAAGCCCCATCTCCAGTGCCACCCAGCTTGCTCCAGCCTCCAAGCTTTGTGATCTGGCTTGGTCGAAATCATATCCGTACAATTCACTGCACTCGTGAGACTTCATCCGGAGCTTCGCGGACCCAATCGAAGGTGCAACAACTCTCGCATCGAAGCCACACTTCTCCGAGCCAAGGTATGAGCTAACTCTCCATCCCGAGCTTCCGGAGATTCTTCATTTCGAATGCCTTAGTTTCAATGCATGTTAGCCGTATAGATGTGTTCGTCTCTTCAAGACGAATCCATGGAGCATAAGAACATGAAAATCCATCGAGAATCGAGCGAGATCTTGTGGATTTAGTGTGGACGGCTCTCGGCGAGAACACTCGGGGACGATGAACGGATGCCGTCCATTCGATACACGCGCGCACGGACGGCCAGGATCAAGCGCCGACCAGTGAGACGCGTACGAGAACCGCGGGCCCGGCCGCCGACTCGTGTGGCGGCGTCGAACGGGAGCGCGACGCGCGTGCGTTCGTGAGCCGCCGAGGTTTCGCCGGCGCCGCGTGGATAAATAGAAAATTAGGGTATTTTCTTATTTATTTAATTCCCTAAACTTCAAAAATCCATATCTTTGTGTAGAAAAATCACAAAAATAAAATAAAAATACCCTCTCGCTCAGTGAACAGAGGAGAATAATGTGGAAAAGAAATCATTTAATTTCATTAAGTATTTTATTTTTTATGATTTATTTACTCTCTGCATACATTTAATTCTCCATGCATGTATACAATTCACCATGGCATGAGACCATAAGGCTTAAGCCTCCGAACTCGGGAACATTCCCCGAATTTTCCAAGGTCGAGGCCATCTCTCGTGAAAAGTTATTTATTTTTCAAATGCATGTTGCCGTTTTGAGTATTTTAATTCCAAAAATTAGCATGTTGTGAAATAAATTCTAGAAATATTTGGTGATGTTCCTTATGACCAGAGAACCCTAGGAAAAATAAGACTCGAGTTAATTCACTCGCATTAACCCTAATCGGCTTAAACACCCAAAATAGGTCTTTAATTAATTAGAGTTAACCAGGTATCAAATTGACTTGAAATCAATTCTCCACTGACCTTTAGGATCAGAGGAATCCACCATAAAAATTTGAGGTCAATTGACTTAGTTAGCCCCACTAATCGGGTCGATTAAGCCACTTAGCCATTTTAAACTTTAAAAATTCATAACTTTTAAAATACTTTTTAAAAATTCACCAAATTGGTTTTGGAGCCTTCTGATATCAGGGGAACCTAAGAAAATTAAAATTTCAATTTTCTAAAAAAGTTGATTTTTAATAATATTTTAATATTTTTAATAATTAAAAAATAATAAAAATCACAAAAATAATAAAATTCACCAAAATGTCACATTTTGAATTTTAATCACTTAGGAACAAATCCCACATTTTTCCTAAGTCTATTTAGTGAGATATTAAATTTTAAAGCCCTAGGGTAATTTTAAAATTAAAAAAAATGTATTTTCTAGCATTTTCACTAAAATAATTATTATAAATCATAGAAAAATCAGAAAATTGCAAAATTTGTTTCTCTGGTTTCCTTGATATTAGAGAGATTTTTGAAAAATATAAAATCCATTTTTCAACATTTATTTTATTTTTAAATTAATTAACACTCCAAAACTCAAAATAATTATAATAAAAATAATATAATTCAAAAAATCACCAAAATTGGTCCAAGTGCTTCTCTGGTCATTAGGAATGTCCCCTAATTTTCTTAAGGACAGAAACTTTCCCTTGGTCATGTTATCAAATTTTCCTTGAAAATCTCTATTTTCCACCAAAAATAATTATATAAATAAATTAAATACAGTAAAAATCACATTTTCTCCTCTCATGTCTTTATTGACATATGAGTGAAGTCACATAAAAATTTCAAGTTCATTTGAGTTCAATTTAGTGAGTTATGAAATTATTAAGCTTAAAGGGTAAAATGGTAATTAAAATCTTTAATCCTTAATTAAAACTTTAGGTTTAATAAAAAGTCAACAAGTAAAATATTTGATCTTAATCTGATTTGGATGATTGAAATTTAAATAATTAAAGGGTAGAAACCCATTAAATAATTTTAAAATGATTAAACTTTAATTAAATAATAGATTAAATTTGAAGAATAATAAAATTGGAATTATTAAAATAAGGGATCTTTATTAGGAAGAGATTTATTCTTTAATTTAAAAATCCCTAAATTAATTATATCAACTAATACTCAATTTTTAATTAAAATGATAACTCAAATTTAAAATATTAAAAGACTTAATTAAATTATTAAAATCTTTTCAAATTTCAATTAAAATTAAAAATAAAGTAAATTAAAGATAAATTAAATTAAGATTAAATTAAATTTAATAATTAAATTAAATTAAATTAAACAATTAAATTAAATTAATTAAAATTAAATTAAATTAAATTAAACAATTAAATTAAATTAAATTAAATAATTAAATTAAATTAAATTAAATAATTAAATTAAATTAAATTAAAAAATTAAATTAAATTAAATTAAATTAAATTTAAATTAAATTAAATTAAATTAAATAATTAAATTAAATTAAATTAAATCAAATTAATTAAACATCAAATCAAATTAAATTAAATTAAACTAAATATAAAGCAACTTCAACACTATTCCAAATTTAAACCCTTTAACTCAAATCAAATCATTTGAATACTAATTTACCCTCGAAAGCTTTGATTAATATAACTCCTAAATAGAACATTAAATGAAGTGTTATCTCACTCATAGGATATTCAAATGTCCTAGTTCACCGAGCAAGTTAACAAGACTCAAAACCCTTGATGATCGATTCATTTATATAATTAAATTCATTCGGACTTAAAACAATCCTAGAAATATCGAAAAGATGTTTAAGATTCTTCTTAAGCACTTCCTCAATATGATAGGATATTTATAAGAACAATCGAATTTGATTATTCTTTCGATGAAGAAAATCGTCCTTAAACCAAAACCCAAAGAACCTAGACGCCATAGAGACGACTAACTATATGATTAGTGAATTTGGTAGAAAACCATAACCTTTCCCTTAGCTTTACCTAGGAACTTGCTTAAATATTCTAATCGTGTTTTAAGTGCACTGGGATGACTGGAAGACCCTCCATGTACGCTTTTATTTTATTGCAATTTACTTTTCGCAATTTACTTTCTTGCAATTTACTTTATCGCAAATGCATTTTACTTTTCTTGCATGATAAAACAACAACTGCATGAAAACCCACACCTTTAGGATAGCCCCTAAAACCGAAAACCAAAATTAAGTTAAAAGTCATTGCAAGATAAAATTCACCGCCACAACATTTCAAAATATAAAACAACTCAAAATTTAATCACAAACGTAACACAAAACTACAATTACAACTAAATTAAAACGTCCCGTTGGATGATCGGGAATACCTCGATGATGTAACCTACGTGTTGCTAACGGGATTTCCCACGGCCTAAATGAAAGTGTGGAACTCATTCAAATCGAGTTTAGCAAATTCATCCGGACTAAGTGAATCCGATAAAAATAATGATGCCTAAGGATGGAACCGCGGGATCTTAACCGGTGTCGTTATAATCAACTTTAAGATTTGTTTTAAATAAAACATAAAAAACACCTGGAAATTAAGATTTTCTCTAAACCAAAACACTTTTCTCAACTCCCGATTTATGGTTTCTAAAACTAAACCTCTCGCAACAACAAGGAGCTCTGAGTATGGTAGGCAAAGACGACCATCGTCATCGCAGAAACCCGAGTCTACTTCAAAGAAAACTTTCCTAGAATTAAAACAACCAAGCCATAGGACTTCGAGGTAGCTCGCCTAGTGCAACATAAATCCTCAACTCTTCGTTAGTGCATTTGCATTGCAAATTAAGCCCTAACCGGCCTTAGATTCCGAGGTAATCGTCCGATACGACAATAAACCCTCACATCTTCTGTGCTATTTGTTTGATTTTATCATACAAATATAAGCCCTAATTAATTGAAATCGCAAGATCGAAATATCAAATAAACATTAGGACTTTCCTAAATTCAAGCCAAACGATAGATAGTCGGAAATTATCGAAGTTCACTTCGAATCGCTGATTTCTCCTACCTTTCTTCCTTTCGATTCACAAAACAAAATGTTCCAAAATTTGATCCATTCCCTATCGAAACTCCAAAGTTCAATCTTCGAAAACCTTAAACTTTCAAATTCTTGAGAGCAGTAATCATCGATTATTATCGAGAGTTTTCTTAGGTGATTCCCGTCACTTAAGATGTAATTAACTATAGGGCTCGCTCCTTATAGTGGAATTTTAAAGAACCCGTGTAATATAAACCCCGTTTAATGTTTTCATATTAAGCAGTGGAAACTTGTTCGGCTTATAAAATTGGTTCGCAGTACCAAACGGATGTCACTAATCTTCTAGTTTATTTAATCAAGCCCCACCATCAAGCAAGGTGTCTATCCTTGTGGATAGATACACGGCTCAGGTGCGGTGCTCGTTTATATAAACTATTTGGGATGCGAGGTCGGCTTAATCTCATATCTTAAAACTTTCAAATTTAAAAATTATTTTCAAAATCAAATACTACTTTTCAAATTATTTATTTTAATTAAATTAAAAATTCGCCGACAGATTTCGTTAAGCGACCCCTCTTCAAAATAAAACACAACCTAAAAATATGCCGACAGTGATTTCCGCGACTCACTGGGGACAATTCCTCTCTCCATTATAATCAAATAATTCCGCTTTCAAAAATCTAGTAGTGTATCCATGTCCCTAATGGATCAAACTACCCTTCTTTCCGTCGGAATACTATGTTCATTTCTATCTCGAACAAGTATAGCCAACATTCTCTCTGATTTAGGAGCCACCGTTTAGACACCCCTAAACAGAGAGGTTCCGAGATCCTTTTACCTCATTTCGAGGCGGGGTGGACCCCCAATAAGTGTTAGTCTAGGAGTGATCCTTCGAGTCGAGAAGTCTTGCTTAAGACTTTCTTTTCCTTTCGAATCGATTCCTTACCTTCTCTACACCTTCGAACATTCCGTTCTAAATAAACAAACCCTCTAATAAGTGATTCTTTTAACAAATGATTCATAATACATGAACAAAGAATGAGTTCGGACTCTTTCAATTCCTTTCTTTTCGTCCCGAAGAAAAGAAGCATAACTCGGACCGACAACCGTAATCTACCTCAGAAATGGAAGCCCCGAAACCGATTTTCTCCTTCACCAACGGACCGGACTTCGCCGTCTATAAGGATGAGCCGCCCGACAATGGGGTCATCCGATTCGGACAGTGATTCGAAAACACGAACGTCAAGGTCACCGACGTCTCCCTCTCGCACCGACAAACAAGGTATCCGAAGCCGAGGAACCACCGCTCGAGTTCAACCTTAGGTCGACCCAAGAGTTTCCTCCCCGCAAAGGGTCCCGACTAGAGGAGTACCGCCGTCCGCAGAGGACCGTTCTCACTACCCCCACCGGTCTAGTTGTTTCGCACCTACCCCGACTTCGCCAAATCAAAGGGGAAAGAAATCCGTAACTATGGTAAACCCGTTACCGCGGAGGGTACGGATCTTCCCGTAAGACCTTCTCGTCTTCGAAATCGGGTCCAGCTTCGAAGATTCCGTCGCCGACAAAGACCCAAAGAAGAAATAGAAATAGAAGGATCGCCGGGAAGCCGTAGCCGCCGAGATCGCCTTCCCGGAGGAAATTCCGCAGTTACCGTAATATACACCGCTACCGTAATATACACCACCGCCTCGACTACATACCACTTTTGGGAGGAAGCAGTGTTCCATCCCCTCTCCGCCGCAGAGGATGAAGAGAATGTTCGAAAGATTGCCGCCACATTACCACAGCCCCGCATACTACAACGATAGCCGCAAGAAAAGAATCGAACTACGCCGTTCGCTCGACCGCAAACTTTGGTAGAAAAGCTAGCGAAGAAGGAAAATTGCCCCGTGTCGAAATTCTACGAAGGATGTGGCGGGTGCCGCCAAATCCCGTCTCGGGCCCCGAGTAGAACCCGCCGTCATGATAGAAAAGCCAAGCAAGAGAATGAAGGCTAGCCCGCCCGTCGTAGTATCGTGTTGCGTATTAGTGGAGGATACCACCTTCCAAAGCATTCGGCCGACGTACCATCCGGTCCTGCGACCTTCCGCCGCTGAAGGATGGTGCGGCGTCCCACTACGGGCAGCTGAGACCGAAACAAGCAGCTCCGAGAAAGAAAGTCTCGCCATGAGGCCGGAATCCGAAGAAAGTGCTACTGCGATGAAGGGGACTCGTGAAAAGGACCCGGCAACCATCGCATGACAACCACAAAGATACACAGAAAGCTCCGCTAGAAGATGCCATGGAAAAGTCGAGAACCGACATCCGACGGTTGGCAAAAGAAAGAGAAGAAAAGTTCGGAGACGAGATCGACTCATCGGAATTCATGGACAATGAATATGCAAATCAACATGGTCGAGACACGAGCTTCATCATCTTCTCAAGGTGCTCCCGCAGCCGCAGAAAGAGAGGAGCCGTAATCGATGAAGAGACAGCCTTCAGAAAAGGACGACACGATCGCTCAAATGGCGAAGAGGATGGAAGAGATGGCCGTAGCTCTAGCCACTCTCCAAAGTCAAGTACAACCACATAGCAGAGACACCCCCGTAAGTCATTCACATCGTAGACGGAGGAAAGGAGATTACATCCGTCAACTGGGGATGACCAACCGAAAAAGGATACAACACAAAGTATGATCCCCGAAAAGGATATCAAGAACTTGGTAGAACAAAGAAAGCGAGAAGCCCTAGCACAATCGAAGAACGGGACATCTATTCGGACGGCAGACCTTACCCGAAGAATTCGACGCCGTCCAATACCCAAAGGGCTTCGTACCACCTCTCGTTTAAAACCTTCGACGGAACCGGAACCCCCGACAAGATGTCGCACACTTTCGTGCCGCTTGTTGCAATGCCGGCGGGAGCGATGCGCTACTCTTCCGACAAGCTTGTTAGCATCCGTCGTGGATCGCCTTCGACCGGTATGCGAACTACCCAACTGATCTCAGTAAAGACATTCTCGTAGCTAGAGAGCCTCTTCATTAAGCGATTTGTCGGAGCTCAGCACCACATCACTATAGGTGATTTAGTGGTAGAGAAACAAAGGCCGAATGAAACTCTAGTGGATTACATACTTCGATGGAGAAATTTAAGTATGAAGTGTGAACCACAACCGCAAGAACAACATGCAGCCGCATCTCGCTTAAAAGCATTCACGGCCCGATAAAGACTTCTCCTCAAGGGATTCACTATTAAGACTTTCGAGAAGTTGTTAAGCAAGGCCGAAGCTTGCAAGAAGAGGCGAAGCAATTAAGTTTCGCCGACAAGACTGACAAGCGTAAGCCGGTGAAGACTTTCGAAAAGAAATCTGGGTCGCTGCAAGCAACTGACAAAGGCAAACAACCGATGCAAATACCACTGTAACGGCCGCAAAGAACCACAACAAAATTACCAAGAACCCCGGTCCAGACTATCAATCGTCTCCGCAAGATGAACAACCGTCTCGTCCGCAACGTACATCGAGGGAGCTTCCGAGCAGAGAATATCCGTTCAAAAATGAAGCAAGCATCGAAGATGTTCCGTAGCTTAATGAAAACTCCGCATTTCCACTGCCGCAGCCCAAAAGACCGCAGGAAGTCAACAAGAAAGGTGATCCCAACTTTTGCCCCTACCATCTGGATGCTTCGGGCACAAGATGTAAGACCGCATTACCTTCAAAAGTCGGCTCAACGACAACCTTCTGAAAGGAAATATAACAATCCCGAAGGAGTACATGAAGGAACCCCGTAAAGGAGGTTCCGTCAATGTTATCTCAACCGATCCCGTCATTCCGATAGATCCCTATGCAACCGACGATGGATGGACTACCGCCTCGGACGAGATCTTCGAAGAAGATTTTAGACAACATCCGAACCGCTTCGTGCGAGCTTCAATTCGTAGTTCGAGACCCGTTAAGCTCGGTACTATCACTCGCGATAGAAGAACCACCTCGACAGAGACAATCGAAGAGAAGAAGAAAATCGACGAAGAAGAGGGGACCGAGATTCCTAAGGCTGGACTAGGGGCCGCTTATCCTAGGATAGTCTGCTTCCGATTCGGGGAGAAATCCCTCGAACCTCTCGATTTTGTATGATTATCCGCTCACTTCGGTGGGATCATATAATGATAAGGGTGATGGCGTTGGCTACGTTTTGATCGTTTCTAACGATTACGTAACTAGCGACAATCCGGGCGTCGATTTCGATACCAACAACAATTCTCAAATCATACATGATCTCGACGATCACAATGACAAAGAAGGCATCCATCAAGGAGGCTACGAGAGTTCAACAAGCAACGGCTCTATCCGCGAGTTTCGAGGAGCTCCAAGCACGATGGTAGTTAGAGCCTTCGCATTTTGAAGATAATCCGAAGAGCCGCATCATTCCGATTCGAGAGGAAACACCGACAAACTCAATACTAGATTCGAAGAAATTACGAAGTCAACCTAAGAAGTGGAAAAGTTCTACCTCCGAGAATGGGTCCAAAAGACAAAGGAAAGGTGTGGTTGTTCAAGAAGAACCAACCCCAGCAGAAGACATACCCATTCGAGAAGAAGCCGAGACGCAGGAGAACAAAGTGGACTACAACGTGCTAGCCCATCTTAGGAAACTACCGGCCAAACTGAGCATCTACGATGCTCTCATCTTATCAAAGGAGATGAGAGAAGCTCTGATCAAGGCCTTACTTCGATCCGAAATTTGCTTAGCTCAAATGGCCGGAGATTCCTTAGATGAGGTTTGCTCGTTAAAGGAACAACCGAGGTGTTACCTTCACGTACAATGACCTACTACTCGGGATACAGACATCACAACCGACCGTTGTACATTTCAGCTACAATCGGGAAGTTTACGCTCTCCGCAGTATTGGTGGATCCAGGAGCATCAATCAATATAATGAGTCTTCGAACACTAGCATACTTAGAAATTGATGCTCGTGAGCTCGAGGCCGACAAAATGTTATTAAGAGGATTCAACCGTAAAGGAGAAAGAGCCCTCGGTCAATAACGCTACCGATGAAGACCGGTGATTTAGCAAAGACAACCGCAAAATTTCATATAATCGATTCGAAACATCGTTCAACGCTCTACCGGGCCGACCATGGATACATGAAAACAGGATGGTACCATCATCTCTGCATCAAAGGCATCAAATATTACGATGGAGGGGAACAAAGGCATCAAAGGAGACTTACAACCATTCTCCGTACATGAAATTGGAATCCATGAAGATGCAAATTTATTATGCACCGCCAAAGAAAACAATCTTCTCCAGTAGATACCATAACAAATGAAGCAAAGAAAGTTCGAGACAACGAAGAACCCGAAGTTCTAGTCCAACAACCACTCACCACTCCCTTCCGGCGAGATGGTGAAGGTTTCTCCACAACTCGCATCCGAGGTCGAGGCCGGGGACGAGGCCGTGGTAGAGACACTAGACAATCGGACGTAAGAAACCAACCATCAATGTCGATCGGGAAGATAGTTCCAAGAGGAAAAAGAAATCAAGCAAGAAGCAAGCAACAATAAGTCGAAAGAAGCCGCAATACAAGATCTCCCTCGAAGATGAAAAGAACGAAGAATACAAATCAATGTACGAGAAGATTAACCACTACGTACATACTATGACCCTAACTCCGATCCATTCTAATAAGATCGAGGGTATGGAGGTCAAAGAGGTACGTAGTGACCGTGCAAAGCCGATCAAATTCTACCGCGGTGCTTCTTCCTCCAAAACCGAAAATAATGTACAATTCGAAGATGTCACTTCATCGAATTAATGGAATTACCTTTCGAGTGGTACTCTCCCCGTGTTCAAAATTTAATTCAACGTGGTTTCTTACCTCGACAATGGACAAAAGGCCAATCACAACATTTTGAAAAGTTATGGAATAACTCCCGCCGTCCTCCCAATTCAAAGTATGGACTCGGATTCTGCACAAGTAGGTCAGCCGACGATACCGAATTTTGCTTGGTTGTCACTCGCAAGTCCAATGAAAACCGCATGGAAACTACAAGACGAACTCGAAGATTTACAAATTGGAGACGCTCCACCGTAACTCGAAGAAGAAATCAAATCTACAATACGATGAGTTAACGGAAGTTAACTCGGGTACTAGCGAAGAGCCTAGACTTACCTTTGTTAGCTCCTTACTCAATAAAGAAGACTCCGAAGAAATAATCAAGTTATTAATGGAATTTAAGGACTGCTTTTGCTTGGAACTACGATGAAATGCCAGGATTAGCCCCGCAGGTCGCAGTCCATAAGTTAGAGTGGATCCTACTTCGCTCCAGCCGTACAAGGTCCTGTAAGAATGCGTCCGGAAATCGAACAACAAGTCATAGCCGAAGTTAAAAAGCTAATAGACGCTAAATTTGTCCGCGAAGAACAATACCCGACCCGGTTAGCCAATGTGGTGCCAACTGAAAGAAGAATGGTCGATCGAATTTGTGTGGACTTCGTAGATTTAAACAAGGCATGTCCAAAAGATGAATTCCTCTACCGATTCCAGAACCGATGATCGATATTGCTTCGACACATGAAATATTCTCATTCATGGATGGATCTTCGTGATACAACCGTATAAAAATGGCTCCGTAAGATGAAAAGCTTACAAGCATTCGTAACGCCGATCGGAGTATTTTGCTACACGAGTGATGCCATTCGGATCGAAGAACGCAGGAGCAACTTACCAAAGAGCAATGACAAGAATTTTTGATGATCTCATCCACAATCAAGTCGAGTGCTACGTGGACGATGTCGTCATCAAAAGCAAAGTAAAGGAAAACCACTCGTATGATTTGAGAATTGTTTTCGAACGATTAAGACAATTTAACCTTAAGATGAATCCCTTAAAATGCGCTTTCGGCGTCACCTCCGGAAATTCTTAGGATTCGTTGTCCGACATCGTGGAATTGAAATCGACCCGGAGAAGATTAAAGCCATCTTAGAAATGCCGCCTCCCAAAACCTTAAAACAACTACGATCTTTTCAAGGGAAGTCGGCATATCTTCGACGCTTTATCTCAAACCCGTCGTAGGTGTCACCTTTCTCGCACTAGTTAAAAAGGACGCCAAATTTATTCGGGAAGAGAAATGCCGTAAGGCCTTCGAAGACATTAAACAATATTTAATGACACCTCCCGTCTTAGCAGCCCCTGGCCTCGTGCAGACCGCCGATACTTTACACCGCGGCTCTAGACGACTTCCTGAGCCCCGTTAGCCTGTGTCAATGATGAGGGTAAAGAAAATGCTCTTTACTACTTAAGCCGTCGTTTACTTCCGACGGAAGTAAGGTATCCCGCAATTGAAAAGCATTGTTTGGCCCCGATCTTCGCCGCTCAAAAGCTCGTGCACTACATGCTTTCTCATAAGGTCAACTTGATTTCGAAGTTTAATCCATTGCAATACTTGATGACTCGTCCAACACTTTCCTGCGACTTGCCGCATGGTCAATGATATTATCGCAATTCGATATAACTTTCGTGCCTCTGCGTGCCGTAAAGGGACAAGTCTTAGCAGTACTCTCGCAAGACACCCTTTGCCGGCCGAATCTCCTCTCAATGACGATCCGCCGTATGAACAAATAATGAACCTAGAAGACCTTGACGATCGACGTTGGGAATTGTATTTCGACGGAGCATCTTCAAGACACAAAGACGAAGAATCGCAAGTGATAAGTGCTCTGCAAGGCAGAATCGGGCTAATCTTTATAACACCGGAGCGGGGATGTTAAGATACTCCTACCACTTGACGAACCGTGTACAAACAACGGCGTAATACGAAGCCCTCATAACGGGATTGGAATTAACCATTCAAATCGGGATAACTGTACATCAACATCTACGGGGATTCACAAGCTAATCATTCAACAGATCACGGACAATACAGAATTTTTAAACCAAGACTCGAACAATACTTCCAAGATGCCATACAAACTGTTGAACGATTCCAAATGTGACAATCTACAAAATTCCTAGAAAAGAGAATGCTTTAACAGATGCTTTAGCCCGTCTCGCAAAAGAATTTGCCTGTTTGCAAGATGAATCGATGGAAGTGTCAGCTCACGGACGTCGAGTCCTATCACAAACTCGACATAGACATGATACACAAATCGAAGAAGGAAAAGAATCACCAGCAAAGAAGGATGTAAAAACACGTAAGATCGGCGACATACCTATCGATGGGACTACTCCGCAAACATGAAAGCTACCGTGACGATAGGTCGCTAGCCCATCGTATCAAGAAAAGAACTCGTCTTACGCATTAATAAACAACACATTATACGAAGGTCTTTTCGATCAAATGTGGCTAAGGTGCCTAAGCGGGTCCGAGGCCCGTGAAATTGTTAAAGAGGTGCATTCAGACTCGTGGCGCTCACTCACCGGGTCCAAAGATGAAAATGAAAATTAAAAGACTAGGGTACTACCGGCCCTCGATGATGACCGACCGCATGAAAATCGCCAAGAGCCGTCACCAATGCCAAGTGCACCGCCTGCGATATTTTTAATTTGTGTTTTATTTTCGAGAGGGGTCGCCTACCGTAAACCGTCTTGCGAATTTTTAATTTAATTAAAATAAATAATTCGAAAAGTAGTATTTGATTTTAAAAATAATTTTTAAATTTGAAAGTTTTAAGATATGAGATTAAACCGACCTCACATCCCAAATAGTTTATATAAACGAGCACCGCACCACAAACCGTGTATCTATCCCTAAGGATAGACACACCGTCACTGATGGTGGGGCTTGATTAAATAAACTAGAAGATTAGTGACATCCGTTTGGTCCGCGAACCAATTTTATAAGCCGACAAGTTTCCCCGCTTAATATGAAAACATTAAACAGGGTTTATATTACTCGGGTTCTTTAAAATTCCCTATAAGGGCAAGCCCCTATAGTTAATTACATCTTAAGTGACGGGAATCACCTAAGAAAACTCTCGATAATAATCAATGATTCTCGCTCTCAAGAATTTCAAAGTTTAAGGTTTTCAAAGATCGAATTTTGGAGTTTCAATAGTGGAATGGATCAAATTTTTGGAACATTTTGTTTTGTGAATCCAAAGGAAGAAAGGTAGGAGAAATCACCGATTCGAAGTGAACTTCGATAATTTCCCGACTATCCTATCGTTTGGCTTGAATTTAGGAAAGTCCTAATGTTTATTTGATATTTCAATCTCGCCAATTTCAATTAATTAGGGCTTATATTTGTATGATAAAATCAAACAAATAACTCTAGAAGATGTGAGGGTTTATTGTCGTATCTGACGACTACCTCGGAATCCTAAGACCTGGTTAGGGCTTAATTTGCAATGCAAATGCCTAACGAAGAGCTGAGGATTTATGTTGCACTAGGCAAGCTACCTCGAAGTCCTATGGCTTGGTTGTTTTAATTCTAGGAAAGTTTTGCTGAAGTAGACTCGAGTTTTGCCGATGACGATGGTCGTGCCGCCCACCATGCTCCGAGCTCCTTGTTGTTGCAGAGGTTTAGTTTTAGAAACCATAAATCGAGAGTCGAGAAAAGTGTTTTGGTTTAGAGAAAATCTTAATTTCCAGTGTTTTTTATGTTTTATTTAAAACAAATCTTAAAGTTGATTATAACGACACCGGTTAAGATCCCACGGTTCCATCCTTCCGCATCATTATTTTTATCGGATTCACTTAGTCCGTATGAATTTGCTAAACTCAACCGAATGAGTTCCACACTTTCATTTAGACCGTGGAAATCCCGTTAGCAACACGTAGGTTACATCATCCGAGGTATTCCCGATCATCCAACGAGGACGTTTTAATTTAGTTGTAATTGTAATTTTGTGTTCGTTTGTGATTAAATTTTGAGTTGTTTTATATTTTGAAATGTTGTGGCGGTGAATTTTATCTTGCAATGACTTTTAACTTAATTTTGGTTTCAGCTTTTAGGGCTATCCTAAAGGTGTGGGTTTTCATGCAACTCGTTGTTTTATCATGCAAGAAAAGTAAAATGCATTTGCAATAAAGTAAACGTAAGAAAGTAAATTGCAAGAAAGTAAATTGCAATAAAATAAAAGCGTACCTGGAGGGTCTTCCCGTCATCCCAAGCCGCACTTAAAACACAATTAGAATGTTTAAGCAAGTTCCTAGGTAAAGCTAAGGGAAAGGTTATGGTTTTCTACCAAATTCCTAATCCTATAGCTAGTCATCTCCTATGACGTCTAGGTTCTTTGGGTTTTGGTTTAAGGACGATTTTCTTCATCAAAGAATAATCAAATTCAATTGTTCTTATAAATATCCTATCATATCGAGGAAGTGCTTAAGAAGGATCTTAAACATCTTTTCAATATTTCTAGGATTATTTTAAGTCCAAATGAATTTAATTATATAAATGAATCGATCGTCCGAGGTTTTCAAGTCTTGTTAACTTGCTTCAGCTGAACTAGGACATTTGAATATCCTATGAGTGAAGTAACACTCCATTTAATGTTTCATTTAGGAGTTATAATAATCAAAGCTTTCAAGGGTAAATTAGTATTCAAATGATTTGATTTAAGTTAAAGGGTTTAAATTTGGAATAGTGTTCAAGTTGCTTTATATTTAGTTTAATTTAATTTAATTTGATTTGATGTTTAATTAATTTGATTTAATTTAATTTAATTTAATTATTTAATTTAATTTAATTTAATTTAATTTAATTTAATTTAATTTAATTATTTAATTTAATTTAATTTTTTAGTTTAATTTAATTTAATTATTTAATTTAATTTAATTTAATTATTTAATTTAATTTAATTTAATTGTTTAATTTAATTTAATTTAATTTTAATTAATTTAATTTAATCTTAATTTAATTTAATTTAATTATTAAATTTAATTTAATCTTAATTGTTTAATTTAATTTAATTTAATTATTAAATTTAATTTAATCTTAATTTAATTTATCTTTAATTTACTTTATTTTTAATTTTAATTGAAATTTCAAAAGATTTTAATAATTTAATTAAGTCTTTTAATATTTTAAATTTGAGTTATCATTTTAATTAAAAATTGAGTATTAGTTGATATAATTAATTTAGGGATTTTTAAATTAAAGAATAAATCTCTTCCTAATAAAGATCCCTTATTTTAATAATTCCAATTTATTATTCTTCCAAATTTAATCTATTATTTAATTAAAGTTTAATCATTTTAAAATTATTTAATGGGTTTCTACCCTTTAATTATTTAAATTTCAATCATCCAAATCAGATTAAGATCAAATATTTTACTTGTTGATTTTTTATTAAACCTAAAGTTTTAATTAAGGATTGAAAGATTTAATTACCATTTTACCCTTTAAGCTTAATAATTTCATAACTCATTAAATTGAATTCAAATGAACTTGAAATTTTTATGTGACTTCACTCATATGTCAATAAAGACATGAGAGGAGAAAATGTGATTTTTCTGTATTTAATTTATTTATATAATTATTTTTGGTGGAAAATGGAGATTTTCAAGGAAAATTTGATAACATGACCAAGGGAAAGTTTCTGTCCTTAAGAAAGTTAGGGGACATTCCTAATGACCAGAGAAGCACTTGGACCAATTTTGGTGATTTTTTGAATTATATTATTTTTATTATAATTATTTTGAGTTTTGGAGTGTTAATTAATTTAAAAATAAAATAAATGTTGAAAAATGGATTTTATATTTTTCAAAAATCTCTCTGATATCAAGGAAACCAGAGAAGCAAATTTTGCAATTTTCTGATTTTTCTATGATTTATAATAATTATTTTAGTGAAAATGCTAGAAAATACATTTTTTTTTAATTTTAAAATTACCCTAGGGCTTTAAAATTTAATATCTCACTAAATAGACTTAGGAAAAATGTGGGATTTGTTCCTAAGTGATTAAAATTCAAAATGTGACATTTTGGTGAATTTTATTATTTTTGTGATTTTTATTATTTTTTAATTATTAAAAATATTAAAATATTATTAAAAATCAACTTTTTTAGAAAATTGAACATTTTAATTTTCTTAGGTTCCCCTGATATCAGAGAGGCTCCAAAACCAATTTGGTGAATTTTTAAAAAGTATTTTAAAAGTTATGAATTTTTAAAGTTTAAAATGGCTAAGTGGCTTAATCAACCCAATTAGTGGGGCTAACCAAGTCCAATTGACCTCAAATTTTTATGGTGGATTCCTCTGATCCTAAAGGTCAGTGGAGAATTGATTTCAAGTCAATTTGATACCTGGTTAACTCTAATTAATTAAAGACCTATTTTGGGTGTTTAAGCCAATTAGGGTTAATCTGAGTGAATTAACTCAAGTCCTATTTTTCCTAGAGTTCTCTGGTCATAAGGAACATCACCAAATATTTCTAGAATTTATTTCACAACATGCTAATTTTTGGAATTAAAATACTCAAAACAAGCAACATGCATTTGAAAAATAAATAACTTTTCACGAGATGGCCTCTCGACCTCGGAAAATTCAGGGAATGTTCCCAAGTTCAGAGGCTTCAAAAGCCCTATGGTCTCATGCCATGGTGAATTGTATACATGCATGGAGAATTAAATGTATGCAGAGAGTAAATAAATCATAAAAAATAAAATACTTAATTAAATTAAATGATTTCTTTTCCACATTATTCTCCTCTCGTTCACCGAGCAAGAGGGTATTTTTATTTTATTTTTGTGATTTTTCTACACAAAGATATGGATTTTTGAAGTTTAGGGAATTAAATAAATAAGAAAATACCCTAATTTTCTATTTATCCACGCGGCGCCGCCGAAACCTCGGCAGCTCCGAACGCACACGCGTCGCGCTCCCATTCGACGCCGCCACCCGAGTCGGCAGCCCGGGCCCCGCGGTTCTCGTACCGTCTCTCGGTCCGACGCAATCTCGGCCGTCCGTGCGCGCGTGTATCGAATGGACGCGCATCCGTTCATCGTCCCCAAGTGTTCTCACCCGAGAGCCGTCCACACTAAATCCCTAAGATCTCACTCGATTCTCAATGGATTTTCATGTTCTTATGCTCTATGGATTCGTCTCGAAGAGACGAACACATCTATACGAGCTAACATGCATCGAAACTAAGGCATTCGAAATGAAGAATCTCCCGAAGCTCGGGATGGAGAGTTAGCTCATACCTTGGCTCGTAGAAGTGTGGCTTCAATCCGAGAGTTGTTGCACCTTCGATTGGGTCCCAGCGAAGCTCCAGCATGAAGTCTCCCGGTCCGGTGAATTGTCCGGATATGATTTCGACCAAGCCCGATCACAAAGCTTGGAGGCCGGAGCAACCGGGGTGGCTCCGGAGATGGGGCTTTTGGTGGTGGACACCTTCCTCGGTCCGGTGAAGGTGTAGAGCCAATCAATTTGGGAATTGGCTCACCGCGGAGAAGTGTCCCGGTTTTGGGCTAAAGTTCGAGCTCAAAATCGGGCTCCGACGAAGGAATCGGGCCGGAATTCAGCGTGGGATCGTGTGCTCTATGTGTAGAGAGTGATCCGGAGTGATTTTGGCGCAGTTTCCTTAAGGTTTTTTTTCAGCTCCTCTCATGGCCGAGAGGGGTGGAGTTTAAATAGGAGAGGGTGGAAGGCCTCTCGCAGGGAGTTAGGGCTTCGGGATCACCGCTCCGGTGAGGAGAAGATCAGCCATGGTGACCACTAGTGCATGGGGCGACTCAGCAAGTGAGAATTTCAATGTCGGCTCACATGTGAGCTCTCGGCCATGGTGTTTTCCGGCGGCTCGGTGGCCGGCCGGCCGTGCAATGGTCACCATCTTGGTCAGGTGGGTCGGGGCTCGGGGTTTAGTGTAGGCAATCGAGGTTTGACATGTGTAAAGGAGTTTGATTTAAATGGAATGGGAGAAGGCTCACTTTGGCTTGGTTTGGGTCAACCCACCATTTTGGGCTTGGTGCACCCTTCCAAGCTCTGATTTTGAGCTGAGGGAATCATTTAGGTCAGCCTAGAAGGAATGGTGAAGTCTCCATCCATGATGAGGTGGCTAAACATGGTTTAGTGTGTGACATGATTAAGGTAAAAAAGGGTTAAAGGAGGTTTAAGAAAGAACTCCCTCTTCTTGCCATAAATGGACTAATGACAAGTCAAAGCCCTCATGGCTTCATGTGGCTTCGAGAATGGCTTGTTCATGGCTTCATTTGGCTTGGGAAAAGGTCGATTTGTTTCATGAAAAGGGTTTTAAGAATTTTGGATGTTTTGATGGAAATTTGTATGAAACTTGATTTGGAATAATTTGATGGTGACTTTAGGACTTAGGTAATGGATTTAATTAAATGGATGACAAATGGAGATGTCATGTGGGCTTTAGGGTAGATTTGGGCTTTTGAATTTTGAAGGAAATGGGCTTTTTTTAAGAAGGTTTAAGGGAAGTGGGCTTTTAAGTTTAAGGATGTGTTCATGGATGGGAATTTTTGTAGAGGTTTGGGCCAAATAGTTGTTGGTTTTGGTTTAGGGATGTTTCATGAATAACTTGAAATAGATTTAAGGTGGTTTGGGTTTGAATTGGGTTGAATTTGGGTTTATTTGGTAAATGGGCCAATGTAGGTCAAATTGGGCTAACTTGGGCCAATGTTGGGCTAGGGTTGAAATTGATGTAAAATAAATATTAAGAAATGTTTATGGGAGTGTTTCAAAGAGGTTTTGGCTTTGGTTGGGTTTTAATTTTGAGGTTTGGGCCTATTTGGGTTAGATTTGGGTTTAGGTCAAAATTGGGCTTTTTGATTTCGGGTTGAATTCGAGTGGGGTTTGGGTCAAAATCTTGGGCAAATCATGTTAGTGTTTTGTTTATGAGGATGTTAAGGAAGGTTTAGAAAAGATTTGGGGTTAATTGGAGTTGAATTGGGTTAGTTTGGGCTAAGTTTGGGTCATGGGTCCAAATTCGGGCTTTAAGGCCCAAAGTGAAATTGATCCAAATGTCAATCAAATTGGACTTGGATTTGGTCTAAATTGGTATTGGGAATGTTGAATTGAAGTTTAGAATTGAATTGGACCAAAATTGGGGTCAATTGGGTATGTTTGGTTTGACATTGGGTCCACTTTGGGTTAAAATGGGTCAATTTGGGGGTTTTGACAAAAGTAGGGTAAATTGACAAAATTGGCCCATGGTGTAGTTGGACAAAATGAAATTGGGAATATTTGGGATTTTCTGGAATTTTCTGGGAATTTTCTGAATTTTTGGATTTTTAGGCCAAGAAGGGTATTTTGGGTATTTGGAGGGTATTGGGGGGTATTTTTGGAATTTTTGGTATTTTTGGGTATGGATGATCAATTTGAGTGATGTGGAGGTGTTTGGGATTGATTTTGGAAAATTTTAGGTAATTTGGAGATTTTGCAAAAATTTGGGTAATTTCGATGGTTTTGGGTAGGTTTAGTAGGTGTAGGGTCCCGGGGTCAAAAAATTGAAAATTTGGGAAATTGAAGATTGGGTGAATTTGAGTGGGGTGAAATCATTTTGGTTGAGCCATGAAGCCATTTCAAGCCCATATGAGCCATGAAAGGACTCATTTGAGCGCATTCACTATGTTGTTCCTAACCCTCTTAGCCAAGCGGCTTAGGGGTTAAGGACCATCCATGTGAATCACCTACATGAGTCGGAGGTCAAGTTGGGTATGGGTGTGGTTTTAGGAAGTGTGTGGAAATGTAGTGTGTAAGTGTAGTGTATGTCAGCCCCTTCACTGTACCGAGCCACCTGTAAGGGCCCTAAGGCCAAAGAGTCCTATAGGAACTCATCCTTTAAACTTCCATATTTGATTTCAACCCTCTAGGTGATTAGGGGTCTATAGTCAAGTTTGTGGAGTTTGCAGGGAGTTTAGAAGTGGTTTGAATTTCTAAAAGGCGGGTCCCAATTCTAGTCCTCTAAGATAGTCAAAGGAAAAGCCTAAGGCTAGATCCTAAGCACTAAAAAGAAGAAAAGGAAGACCTCATCAAAAATGAGGTCAACCAGATCATGTTATCGAAGAAGAAAAAGAAATCAAGCAAGAAGCAACAACAATAAGTCGAAAGAAGCCGCAATACAAGATCTCCCTCGAAGATGAAAAGAACGAAGAATACAAATCAATGTACGAGAAGATTAACCACTACGTACATACTATGACCCTAACTCCGATCCATTCTAATAAGATCGAGGGTATGGAGGTCAAAGAGGTACGTAGTGACGGTGCAAAGCCGATCAAATTCTACCGTGGTGCTTCTTCCTCCAAAACCGAAAATAATGTACAATTCGAAGATGTCACTTCATCGAATTAATGGAATTACCTTTCGAGTGGTACTCTCCCCGTGTTCAAAATTTAATTCAACGTGGTTTCTTACCTCGACAAATGGACAAAAGGCCAATCACAACATTTTGAAAAGTTATGGAATAACTCGGCCGTCCTCCCAATTCAAAGTATGGACTCGGATTCGGCACGAGTAGGGTCGACTGACGATACCGAATTTTGCTTGGTTGTCACTTGCAAGTCCAATGAAAACCGCATGGAAACTACGGACGAACTCGAAGATTTACAAATTGGAGACGCTCCACCGTAATTCGAAGAAGAAATTAAATCCACAATAGATGAGTTAACGGAAGTTAACTTAGGTACTAGTGAAGAGCCTAGACCTACCTTTATTAGCTCCTTACTCAATAAAGAAGACTCCGAAGAAATAATCAAATTGTTAATGGAATTTAAGGACTCGTTTTGCTTGGAACTACGATGAAATGCCGGGATTAGCCCCGTAGGTTGCGACCATAAGTTAGGAGTGGATCCTACTTCGTTCCAGGTCGGACAAGGTCCTGAAGAATGCGTCCGGAAATCGAACAACAAGTCATAGCCGAAGTTAAAAAGCTAATAGACGCTAAATTTGTCCGTGAAGAACAATACCCGACTTGGCTAGCCAACGTAGTGCCGATCGAAAGAAGAATGGTCGGATCGGAATTTGTGTGGACTTCGCAGATTTAAACAAGGCATGTCCAAAAGATGAATTCCCTCTACCGATTCCGGAACCGATGATCGATATTGCTTCGACACATGAAATATTCTCATTCATGGATGGATCTTCGGGATACAACCGGATAAAAATGGCTCCGGAAGATGAAAAGCTTACGAGCATTCGAACGCCGATCGGAGTATTTTGCTTACACGATTGATGCCATTCGGATCGAAGAACGCAGGAGCAACTTACCAAAGAGCAATGACAAGAATTTTTGATGATCTCATCCACAATCAAGTCGAGTGCTACGTGGACGATGTCGTCATCAAAAGCAAAGTAAAGGAAAACCACCTGTATGATTTGAGAATTGTTTTCGAACGATTAAGACAATTTAACCTTAAGATGAATCCCTTAAAATGCGCCTTCGGCGTCACCTCCGGGAAATTCTTAGGATTCGTTGTCCGACATCGTGGAATTGAAATCGACCCGAGAAGATTAAAGCCATCTTAGAAATGCCGCCTCCCAAAACCTTAAAACAACTACGATCTTTTCAAGGGAAGTCGGCATATCTTCGACGCTTTATCTCAAACCCGTCGAGTAGGTGTCGGCCTTTCTCGCACTAGTTAAAAAGGACGCCAAATTTATTTGGGAAGAGAAATGCCGAAGGCCTTCGAAGACATTAAACAATATTTAATGACACCTCCTCGTCTTAGCAGACCCTGGCCTCGGTAGCATCACGATACTTTACACCGCGGCTCTAGACGACTCTCTCGAGCCCCGTTAGCCTGTGTCAATGATGAGGGTAAAGAAAATGCTCTTTACTACTTAAGCCGTCGTTTACTCCCGACGGAGGTAAGGTATCCCGCAATCGAAAAGCATTGTTTGGCCCCGATCTTCGCCGCTCAAAAGCTCGAGCACTACATGCTTTCTCATAAGGTCAACTTGATTTCGAAGTTTAATCCATTGCAATACTCGATGACTCGTCCAACACTTTCCTGCAGACTTGCCGGATGGTCAATGATATTATCGCAATTCGATATAACTTTCGTGCCTCTGCGTGCCGTAAAGGGACAAGTCTTAGCAGACTTCCTCGCAAGACACCCTTTGCCGGCCGAATCTTCTCTCAATGACGATCCGCCGGATGAACAAATAATGAACCTAGAAGACCTCGACGATCGACGTTGGGAATTGTATTTCGACGGAGCATCTTCAAGACACAAAGACGAAGAATCGCAAGTGATAAGTGTCCTGTAAGGCGGGAATCGGGCTAATCTTTATAACACCGGAGCGGGGATGTTAAGATACTCCTACCACTTGACGAACCGTGTACAAACAACGAAGCGAATACGAAGCCCTCATAACGGGATCGGAATTAACCATTCAAATCGGGATAACGGACATCAACATCTACGGGATTCACAGTTAATCATTCAACGGATCGCCGGACAATACAGAATTTTTAAACCAAGACTCGAACAATACTTCCAAGTATGCCATACGAACTGTTGGAACGGATTCCAAATGTGACAATCTACAAAATTCCTAGAAAAGAGAATGCTTTAGCAGATGCTTTAGCCCGTCTCGCAAAAGAATTTGCCTGTTTGCAAGATGAATCAGTGGAAGTGTCAGTTCACGGACGTCGGGTCCTATCACGACTTGACATAGACATGATACACAAATCGAAAAAGAAAAAGAATCGACTACGACAGAAGGATGTAAAACACGAAGATCTGGCGACAACCATTGATGGACTACCCGCAAACAGGAAAGCTACCGGACGATAGGTCGCTGGCCCATCGGATCAAGAAAAGAACTCGTCTTACGCATTAATAAACAACACATTATACGGAAGGTCTTTTCGATCAAATGTGGCTAAGGTGCCTAAGCGGGTCCGAGGCCCGTGAAATTGTTAAAGAGGTGCATTCGGACTCTGTGGCGCTCACCGATCGGGTCCAAAGATGAAGATGAAAATTAAAAGACTAGGGTACTACCGGCCCTCGATGATGACCGACCGCATGAAAATCGCCAAGAGCCGTCACCAATGCCAAGTGCACGGAGTGGTTCTACATCAACCTCCAAATGTGCTACACCCGACAATTGCTTCGTGACCATTTGAATGTTGGGGCACGGATATAGTAGGTCCGATAGAACCACCATCTTCAAAAGGACATCGTTTCATTCTTGCGGCTACAGATTACTTTTCCAAGTGGGCGGAGCAGCTCCACTTAGAGAAGTGAAAGCACACCACGTGCTGCAGCTTTTCAAGAACCAAGTTGTCTACCGTTTCGGAGTGCCGCGCAGATTATCTCGGATAATGGGTCGCATTCGAAGCACACAAATCAACAATTTTGTCGGGAGACACGGAATTGATCGGCGATACTCGACAATTTACTACCCAAGAGCAAACGGCCTCGCCGAGGCTTTTAATAAAACTCTCGTTCAAATCTTAAAGAAAACCCCGGACGATAATAAGAGAAATTGGCACGAGAAATTGTTAGAAGCCTTATGGGCCTACCGGACAACCTTCGAACTCCTACTCAAGCTACACCTTACGCTCCGGTGTATGGGTCCGAGGCAGTTGTTACCTTTAGAGGTTCAGCTTCCTTCACTCGAATTGCAGCTTGCAAACAAGATCACGACGAAGAAAACGCCGGACTACGACTCGAAGAATTAGAAAGCTTGAAGGGAAAAGACTTGCAGCCGCAACAGAATTTAGAACTATACCAAGCTAAGATGGTTCAAGCCCATGACAAACCGGTCCGCCCAAGAACCTTCAAAGTTGGTGATTTAGTTCTCGTTCTCAAGAGACCTATTCTCGCACACCGCAAGATAGGAGGAAAATTTGAACCCACTTGGGAAGGACCGTTTGTGGTTGAAGCAAGTATACTCGGGAGGTTCCTACCGACTAGTGAATTGCCAGTGAGAACGACATATGCTTCCAATCAACGGACGATACTTGAAAAAGTATTACGCTACCCGATGTTTCGAAGGAATGAATTCTTCATCCCTAAGAAACACGGGTGAAGTAATTACTTATGATTGGGTCCGAACCCAAAAAATAATAAAATGTGCTAAGATAAATAAAATCATGATAATTAAGTTTTCCTTGTTTTCTTTTTCAAATCAAAATCTCTTCCCTCATCTTATCCTACTTCATTCCTCGTTAAATTTCAAAATATAAGAATAATAAAAAAATGTATCTTTAATAAACATTTTCTTAATGTTCTTGTTCTTAGTACGACCCCCGATCCTTTTCCTTGTCTTTTCGCGGGGAAATGTCGAACGGGCGGTTGGTCTTGAACTTTAAGAATGGCGTAAGCCTCGCACTCGATGAAAAGAGGGTGAAAGATGGAGCGATAATCGAGATCGACTCGCATTTCGCACCAGCGAGCCTACGAGACGAGGAAAGTGACCGGGTCCCGGCTAACCGAGAAGAACTACCCGGCAGACAAGTGATGAAAGTGGGTGGCCCAAGCCACCAATCCAACAACAAGAAAAGAAAAGCAAACACCGAAGAAGACAAGAAAATGAAGTCCGTAGTCACTACGGCGGAGGGCGTGCTTGTCGCCGCCGCGCCCGCGAGATTCAAGAAGTTCGGAGGGCTACTCTCACGACCACGCAACGAAGAAATAAGAATCGCCGCATCCGTAAAATGTTAACAAAACTAGTCGCGGACCGGCGCGACGAGACAATTGCTAATGCCAGCACTCACATTTCAAGGACACCGGTTCACCGAGAACTCGAAGAAAGGAGGCCAGCTCCTAGAATAACGAAAGAACTGGGGAAATCTCCGGAAGATCGAAGAAAGAAGGCTACCACGCCACCGGATAGAACCACCGACAGTGCATGACCTTGTTGCGAAGCAACCCCGGGGATGTCCCGACAGTGCATCATCCCCGAGGAGCCGAGGTATGCGAGGGGAACGTGAAGGGATTGAACCATATATCCCACAATATGTCACAAGGCCTCGCCATCTGCAGCATCATTCCGGAATACGAGCCGGAGAGGATGCGGAATGTTGAAAAGAAAACTTTCGAATACTTCGAGAGAATTAAAGGAAGAAGAATCAACATACTAGAAGGCCTCGAGCTACACACCGACGTATTCTCGCAGTATGAACAACAACAAATCGTGGATTGTATCCGGGATCCGAAAAGAATGGGCCGAGCAGCCGCCCGAGGGAAAATACATACTCGGAACCCCGGAGATGGATGCCGAGGAAAGGAAGAATCACAATACAATGCGGATGCTTCGCTACAACTTTCGTCGAAGACGAGAAGGGAAACCCACCGGGATACTTCGTCATGGCAAGTAGATCCGATGCCATTAGTTATCAAGAGAATGGTAAAAAGATCGATAACATGGAGGGTACCGCCGCGGATTGCATACCCAATAGCCGCATTATCAACATCTACAAACGAGGTGACCGCATACCCCCACATATCGATCACCACGACTTCGTCGACCTTTCCGCACGGTCTCTTTCTTGAATGAGTGCAACATCATGTTCGGATCCGACCTCCGGATAACGAGTGCCCGGGTGAGTTCCGAGGGCCAGCAAAGATACCTTTACCGGTGGGTTCCGTCATGATACCGCAAGGTAACGGAGCGGATATCGCAAAGCATTGCATACCGTGGGTGCCAGTGGAGCGAATCTCAGTTACTTTCGGAGGATGGACGACAACGAAAATACCTTACCATTTCCAACCGGACCCGCAGCTAGAGAACCTCCGCCTTACGAAGTCGCGAGTTACATGGGAAATATCACACCTCCAACGTACATCCAGCTCGGCATCCTTGCCAAGGATGGCTTGGAAGGTGATGTTATCGACCATGTACCTCACTATTCGTACATGGATTTTTCGACGGATGATTCTTTTGATGGATCAACAAAGATCATACACAATCCGTTTTGAGTCTACATGGATTGTATGAAATATATTCCGCATCGAGTCGTACGACGTATTTTCAACATGATTGGAATGAAAGTGACCATGTCACGTTTTTGGCCTTCACCTCTTTTGTGCAAATTGATTGGGAAACGCCATTAAAGTTAAATGAACTTCGAACAAAGAACAGAAAAGAAAAAAAAAGAGAATAAAAGAAAATTTTTTTTAAAAAAAAATCTGAAAAATGACAAACACCAAGTTCACATGAACATTAAATAAACAACAAAATAAAATTTGAACCATTAAAAGATAAACGAAATCAACACAAATCTCAAATTCAATCTTTCCAAATTCCGAATCAAATTTCAATCTTTTCAAACTTCAAAATCAAATTCTATCCTTCCAAACTTCCAAATCAAATCTCAATCAAATTCCAAATCCACTCGATCAAATTTCAAATTTGATCTTCCCAAATCTCAAATCAAATTCTCAATCAAAATCCAAATCCAATCTCGATCAAGTTTCAAACTCGATCTTTCAAATTTCAAATTAAATCTTAAATCAAGTTTCAATCGAGTTCAAACTCATCCTTCCAAATTTCCAAATTTCCAAATTCAATCTTTCCAGTGCTTCAAGTCTCAATCAAGTTCAAATTCAATCTCTATCAAATCTCAAATCCGATCTTCTAGATCTCAAATCAAATCTCAATCGAAAACATCAAATTCAAACTTTTGAGTCGAGGATTTTACATCCAAGATCGCACTCGCTTTAGGATTCTCTTCCTATCGCACCTTGAAATACATCAAAATTCAAACTTTTGAGTCGAGGATTTTACATCCAAGACCGCACTGCTTTAGGATTCTCTTCCTATCGCACCGAAATACATCAAAATTCAAACCTTTCGAGTCGAGGATTTTACATCCAAGACCGCATCGCTTTAGGATTCTCTTCCTATCGCACCGAAATACATCAAAATTCAAACCTTTTGGGTCGAGGATTTTACATCCAAGACCGCACCGCTTTAGGATTCTCTTCCTATCGCACCGAAATACATCAAAATTCAAACTTTTGAGTCGAGGATTTTACATCCAAGACCGCACCGCTTTAGGATTCTCTTCCTATCGCACCGAAATACATCAAAATTCAAACTTTTGAGTCGAGGATTTTACATCCAAGACCGCACTCGCTTTAGGATTCTCTTCCTATTGCACTCGAAATACATCAAAATTCAAACCTTTTGAGTCGAGGATTTTACATCCAAGACCGCACCGCTTTAGGATTCTCTTCCTATCAGCACCGAAATACATCAAAATTCAAACTTTTGAGTCGAGGATTTTACATCCAAGATCGCATCGCTTTAGGATTCTCTTCCTATCGCACCGAAATACATCAAAATTCAAACCTTTTGGGTCGAGGATTTTACATCCAAGACCGCACCGCTTTAGGATTCTCTTCCTATCGCACCGAAATACATCAAAATTCAAACTTTTGAGTCGAGGATTTTACATCCAAGACCGCACTCGCTTTAGGATTCTCTTCCTATCGCACCGAAATACATCAAAATTCAAACTTTTGAGTCGAGGATTTTACATCCAAGACCGCACTGCTTTAGGATTCTCTTCCTATTGCACCGAAATACATCAAAATTTAACCTTTCGGGTCGAGGATTTTACATCCGAGACCGCATTGCTTTAGGATCTTTTCCCTATCGCAATGAAATACATCACATCAAAATCAAACTCTTGAGGTTAAGGATTTTACATCCAACACCGCTTTGCTCCGAGATCTCTTCTCATTGCAACGATTCAATCTAATCAATTCAATTTTCTTTCGAGGTCGAAGATGTTACATCTAAAACTTCGAATCCTAATTTTCATTTCAAATCAAATCCCTCAAATTAATTTCGACAAACTTCAATCTAAATTGAAACTCCAAACTAAAATTTAAACTCACACATCAAAACATAAATTGAAGCAAAATAAAATCTAAATCGAAATTCCCCGCATCATGTGATTTGGGATTCACCTCCTTTCCTTTCCCTGCCGAGAGTTCAAGAATCTCCGGTTCCGGAGATATACTCGACACTCCCCAGCAGAACTCTTCTACTTCGTCCTAAGTTCGTCACTTGGACATCCGTGTTGGTTTTGTTGATCGCTTCGGCCAACACCAATACGCGCGGTGTGCTCCGTCAGCTCACCACACCTATCGGGGTCCATTTGTCGACCTCATTTTTGATGAGGTCTTCCTTTTCTTCTTTTAGTGCTTAGGATCTAGCCTTAGGCTTTTCCTTCGACTATCTTAGAGGACTAGAATTGGGACCCGCCTTTTAGAAATTCAAACCACTTCTAAACTCCCTGCAAACTCCACAAACTCGACTATAGACCCCTAATCACCTAGAGGGTTGAAATCAAATATGGAAGTTTAAAGGATGAGTTCCTATAGGACTCTTCGGCCTTAGATCGCCTCAGGCGGCCCGGTCCAGTGAAGGGGCCGACATACACTACACTTACACATTACATTTCCACACACTTCCTAAAACCACACCCATACCCAACTTGACCTCCTCGACTCATGTAGGTGATTCACATGGATGGTCCTTAACCCCTAAGCCCTGGCAAGAGGGTTAGGAACAACATAGATGAATGCCTCAAATGAGTCCTTTCATGGCTCATATGGGCTTGAAATGGCTTCATGGCTCAACCAAAATGATTTCACCCCACCCAAATTCACCCAATCTTCAATTTCCCAAATTTTCAATTTTTGACCCCTGGACCCTACACCTACTAAACCTACCCAAAACCCTCGAATTACCCAAATTTTCGCAAAATCTCCAAATTACCTAAAATTTTCCAAAATCAATCCCAAACACCTCCACATCACTCAAATTGATCATCCATACCCAAAAATACCAAAAATTCCAAAAATACCCCCCAATACCCTCCAAATACCCAAAATACCCTTCTTGGCCTAAAAATCCAAAAATTCAGAAAATTCCCAGAAAATTCCAGAAAATCCCAAATATTCCCAATTTCATTTTGTCCAACTACACCATGGGCCAATTTTGTCAATTTACCCTACTTTTGTCAAAACCCCCAAATCGACCCATTTTAACCCAAAGTGGACCCAATGTCAAACCAAACATACCCAATTGACCCCAATTTTGGTCCAATTCAATTCTAAACTTCAATTCAACATTCCCAATACCAATTTAGACCAAATCCAAGTCCAATTTGATTGACATTTGGATCCAATTTCACTTTGGGCCTTAAAGCCCAAATTTGGACCCATGACCCAAACTTAGCCCAAACTAACCCAATTCAACTCCAATTAACCCCAAATCTTTTCTAAACCTTCCTTAACATCCTCATAAACAAAACACTAACATGATTTGCCCAAGATTTTGACCCAAACCCCACTCAAATTCAACCCAAAATCAAAAAGCCCAATTTTGACCTAAACCCAAATCTAACCCAAATAGGCCCAAACCTCAAAATTAAAACCCAACCAAAGCCAAAACCTCTTTGAAACATTCCCATAAACATTTCTTAATATTTATTTTACATCAATTTCAACCCTAGCCCAACATTGGCCCAAGTTAGCCCAATTTGACCTACATTGGCCCATTTACCAAATAAACCCAAATTCAACCCAATTCAAACCCAAACCACCTTAAATCTATTTCAAGTTATTCATGAAACATCCCTAAACCAAAACCAACAACTATTTGGCCCAAACCTCTACAAAAATTCCCATCCATGAACACATCCTTAAACTTAAAAGCCCACTTCCCTTAAACCTTCTTAAAAGCCCATTTCCTTCAAAATTCAAAAGCCCAAATCTACCCTAAAGCCCACATGACATCTCCATTTGTCATCCATTTAATTAAATCCATTACCTAAGTCCTAAAATCACCATCAAATTATTCCAAATCAAGTTTCATACAAATTTCCATCAAAACATCCAAAATTCTTAAAACCCTTTTCATGAAACAAATCAACCTTTTCCCAAGCCAAATGAAGCCATGAACAAGCCATTCTCAAGCCACATGAAGCTATGAGGGCTTTGACTTGTCATTAGTCCATTTATGGCAAGAAGAGGGGGTTCTTTCTTAAACCTCCTTTAACCCTTTTTACCTTAATCATGTCACACACTAAACCATGTTTAGCCACCTCATCATGGATGGAGACTTCACCATTCCTTCTAAGCCGACCTAAATGATTCCCTCAGCTCAAAATCGAGCTTGGAAGGGTGCACCAAGCCCAAAATGGTGGGTTGACCCAAACCAAGCCAAAGTGAGCCTTCTCCCATTCCATTTAAATCAAACTCCTTTACACATGTCAAACCTCAATCGCCTACACTAAACCCCTGCCACCGACCCACCCGACCAAGATGGTGACCATTGCTCGGCCGGCCGGCCACTGAGCCGCCGGAAAACACCATGGCCGAGAGCTCACATGTGAGCCAACATTGAAATTCTCACTTGCCGAGCCGCCCCATGCCTAGTGGTCACCATGGCCGATCTTCTCCTCACTCGCAGCAACCGATCCCAAGCCCTAACTCCTCTCGAGAGGCCTTCCACCCTCTCCTATTTAAACTCCACCCCTCTCGGCCATGGGAGGGCAAAAAACAAAAACCTTAAGGAAACTCGCCAAAATCACTCCGCATCACTCTCTACACATAGAGCACCCGATCCCCACCGAATTCCAGCCCCAATTTCTTCTAGGCGAGCCCAATTTCGAGCTCAAACTTTAGCCCAAAAACCAGGACACTTCTCCACGGTGAGCCAATTCCCAAATTGATTGGCTCTACACCTTCACCGTACCCAGGGAAGGTGTCCACCACCAAAAGCCCCATCTCCAGAGCCACCTGAGCTTGCTCCAGCCTCCAAGCTTTGTGGATCGGGCTTGGTCGAAATCATATCCGGACAATTCACTGCACCAGGAGACTTCATCCGGAGCTCGCGGGACCCAATCGAAGGTGCAACAACTCTCGGATTGAAGCCACACTTCTCCGAGCCAAGGTATGAGCTAACTCTTCATCCCGAGCTTCCGAAGATTCTTCATTTCGAATGCCTTAGTTTCAATGCATGTTAGCCGTATAGATGTATTCGTCTCTTCAAGACGAATCCATAGAGCATAAGAACATGAAAATCCATCGAGAATCGAGCGAGATCTTAGGGATTTAGTGTGGACGGCTCTCGGGCGAGAACACTCGGGGACGATGAACGGATGCCGTCCATTCGATACACGCGCGCACGGACGGCCGAGATTGCGTCGGAGCAGGAGACGGTACGAGAACCGCGGGGCCCGGGCCGCCGACTCGGGTGGCGGCGTCGAATGGGAGCGCGACGCGTGTGCGTTCGGAGTCGCCGAGGTTTCGCCGGCGCCGCGTGGATAAATAGAAAATTAGGGTATTTTCTTATTTATTTAATTCCCTAAACTTCAAAAATCCATATCTTTGTGTAGAAAAATCACAAAAATAAAATAAAAATACCCCTCGCTCAATGAACGTAGGAGAATAATGTGGAAAAGAAATCATTTAATTTAATTAAGTATTTTATTTTTTATGATTTATTTACTCTCTGCATACATTTAATTCTCCATGCATGTATACAATTCACCATGGCATGAGACCATAGAGCTTTGAAGCCTCTGAACTTGGGAACATTCCCTGAATTTTCCAAGGTCGAGGCCATCTCCGTGAAAAGTTATTTATTTTTCAAATGCATGTTGTCGTTTTGAGTATTTTAATTCCAAAAATTAGCATGTTGTGAAATAAATTCTAGAAATATTTGGTGATGTTCCTTATGACCAGAGAACCCTAGGAAAAATAGGACTTGAGTTAATTCACTCAGTATTAACCCTAATCTGGCTTAAACACCCAAAATAGGTCTTTAATTAATTAGAGTTAACCAGGTATCAAATTGACTTGAAATCAATTCTCCACTGACCTTTAGGATCAGAGGAATCCACCATAAAAATTTGAGGTCAATTGGACTTGGTTAGCCCCACTAATTGGGTTGATTAAGCCACTTAGCCATTTTAAACTTTAAAAATTCATAACTTTTAAAATACTTTTTAAAAATTCACCAAATTGGTTTTGGAGCCTCTCTGATATCAGGGAACCTAAGAAAATTAAAATTTCAATTTTCTAAAAAAGTTGATTTTTAATAATATTTTAATATTTTTAATAATTAAAAAATAATAAAAATCACAAAAATAATAAAATTCACCAAAATGTCACATTTTGAATTTTAATCACTTAGGAACAAATCCCACATTTTTCCTAAGTCTATTTAGTGAGATATTAAATTTTAAAGCCCTAGGGTAATTTTAAAATTAAAAAAAAATGTATTTTCTAGCATTTTCACTAAAATAATTATTATAAATCATAGAAAAATCAGAAAATTGCAAAATTTGATTCTCTGGTTTTCTTGATATCAGAGAGATTTTTGAAAAATATAAAATCCATTTTTCAACATTTATTTTATTTTTAAATTAATTAACACTCCAAAACTCAAAATAATTATAATAAAAATAATATAATTCAAAAAATCACCAAAATTGGTCCAAGTGCTTCTCTGGTCATTAGGAATGTCTCCTAATTTTCTTAAGGACAGAAACTTTCTTTTGGTCATGTTATCAAATTTTCCTTGAAAATCTCTATTTTCCACCAAAAATAATTATATAAATAAATTAAATACAGAAAAATCACATTTTCTCCTCTCATGTCTTTATTGACATATGAGTGAAGTCACATAAAAATTTCAGGTTCATTTGAATTCAATTTAATGAGTTATGAAATTATTAAGCTTAAAGGGTAAAATGGTAATTAATCTTTAATCCTTAATTAAAACTTTAGGTTTAATAAAAAATCAACAAGTAAAATATTTGATCCTAATCTGATTTGGATGATTGAAATTTAAATAATTAAAGGGTAGAAACCCATTAAATAATTTTAAAATGATTAAACTTTAATTAAATAATAGATTAAATTTGGAAGAATAATAAAATTGGAATTATTAAAATAAGGGATCTTTATTAGGAAGAGATTTATTCTTTAATTTAAAAATCCCTAAATTAATTATATCAACTAATACTCAATTTTTAATTAAAATGATAACTTCAAATTTAAAATATTAAAAGACTTAATTAAATTATTAAAATCTTTTGAAATTTCAATTAAAATTAAAAATAAAGTAAATTAAAGATAAATTAAATTAAGATTAAATTAAATTTAATAATTAAATTAAATTAAATTAAACAATTAAATTAAATTAATTAAAATTAAATTAAATTAAATTAAACAATTAAATTAAATTAATTAAAATTAAATTAAATTAAATTAAATAATTAAATTAAATTAAATTAAATAATTAAATTAAATTAAATAATTAAATTAAATTAAATTAAATAATTAAATTAAATTAAATTAAAAAAATTAAATTAAATTAAATAATTAAATTAAATTAAATTAAATTAAATTAAATTAAATCAAATTAATTAAACATCAAATCAAATTAAATTAAATTAAACTAAATATAAAGCAACTTGAACACTATTCCAAATTTAAACCCTTTAACTTAAATCAAATCATTTGAATACTAATTTACCCTTGAAAGCTTTGATTATTATAACTCCTAAATGAAACATTAAATGGAGTGTTACTTCACTCATAGGATATTCAAATGTCCTAGTTCACTCGAGCAAGTTAACAAGACTTGAAAACCTCGGACGATCGATTCATTTATATAATTAAATTCATTTGGACTTAAAATAATCCTAGAAATATTGAAAAGATGTTTAAGATCCTTCTTAAGCACTTCCTCAATATGATAGGATATTTATAAGAACAATCGAATTTGATTATTCTTCGATGAAGAAAATCGTCCTTAAACCAAAAAAACCAAAGAACCTAGACGTCATAGGGGATGACTAGCTATAGGATTAGGAATTTGGTAGAAAACCATAACCTTTCCCTTAGCTTTACCTAGGAACTTGCTTAAATATTCTAATTGTGTTTTAAGTGCAGATTGGGATGACGGGAAGACCCTCCAGTACGCTTTTATTTTATTGCAATTTACTTTCTTGCAATTTACTTTCTTGCAATTTACTTTATTGCAAATGCATTTTACTTTTCTTGCATGATAAAACAACAGTTGCATGAAAACCCACACCTTTAGGATAGTCTCTAAAACCGAAACCAAAATTAAGTTAAAAGTCATTGCAAGATAAAATTCACCGCCACAACATTTCAAAATATAAAACAACTCAAAATTTAATCACAAACAGAACACAAAACTACAATTACAACTAAATTAAAACGTCCCGTTGGATGATCGGGAATACCTCGGATGATGTAACCTACGTGTTGCTAACTGGATTTCCCGCGGTCTAAATGAAAGTTTGGAACTCATTCGATTGAGTTTAGCAAATTCATCCGGACTAAGTGAATCCGATAAAAATAATGATGCCGAAAGGATGGAACCGTGGGATCTTAACCGGTGTCGTTATAATCAACTTTAAGATTTGTTTTAAATAAAACATAAAAAACACCCGGAAATTAAGATTTTCTCTAAACCAAAACACTTTTCTCAACTCCCGATTTATGGTTTCTAAAATTAAACCTCTGCAACAACAAGGAGCTCGGAGCATGGTGGGCAAGACGACCATCGTCATCGACAAAACCCGAGTCTACTTCAAGAAAACTTTCCTAGAATTAAAACAACCAAGCCATAGGACTTCGAGGTAGCTTGCCTAGTGCAACATAAATCCTCAACTCTTCGTTAGGCATTTGCATTGCAAATTAAGCCCTAACCGGTCTTAGGATTCCGAGGTAGTCGTCCGATACGACAATAAACCCTCACATCTTCTAAAGCTTATTTGTTTGATTTTATCATACAAATATAAGTCCTAATTAATTAAAATTGGCAAGATTGAAATACTTAAATAAACATTAGGACTTTCCTGAATTCAAGCCAAACAATAGGATAGTCGGGAAATTATCGAAGTTCACTTCGAATCGTTGATTTCTCCTACCTCTCTTCCTTTGGATTCACAAAACAAAATGTTCCAAAACTTGATCCATTCCCTATCGAAATTCCAAAATTCAATCTTTGAAAACCTTAAACTTTGAAATTCTTGAGAGCGGAATTATTGGTTATTATCGAGAGTTTTCTTAGGTGATTCCCGTCACTTAAGATGTAATTAACTATAGGGGCTTGCCCTTATAGGGAATTTTAAAGAACCCGAGTAATATAAACCCCGTTTAATGATTTCATATTAAGCGGGGAAACTTGTCGGCTTATAAAATTGGTTCGCGGACCAAACGGATGTCACTAATCTTCTAGTTTATTTAATCAAGCCCCACCATCAAGCGGTGTGTCTATCCTTAGGGATAGATACACGGCTTGTGGTGCGGTGCTCGTTTATATAAACTATTTGGGATGTGAGGTCGGTTTAATCTCATATCTTAAAACCTTCAAATTTAAAATTATTTTCAAAATCAAATACTACTTTTCAAATTATTTATTTTAATTAAATTCGCCGACAGATTTCTGTTAGGCGACCCCTTCTTCAAAATAAAACACAACCTAAAAATATGCCGACAGTGGAAAACTAAAGACACAACATCATAAGACTAAGCGTTCATTAGTAAAATATCAAAAAAAAATGTTTGGCCAGGTACAACAACCATTCAGTTGGAAATAAAAACCGACCAAGCGAAGACAATCTGAGCCAAAGAGCAAAGCCGAGTTAATCGGGCAAATTTATCTCGATTGGCTGCATACCTCTTGTAAAATTATTATTAATTGTTACACACTTATCTCTCTCTCATCTTATACTCCATTTCTCGTGAGTGATTCATGAACAAATCAAGATTCAACAATACTTATAGAGAGTTTACTTGTATGTTGTTTTCTTGATTAAAATAGAGTAATTTTTTAGGAAATTTGATTAGCTTAATTTTAAGCATATATATGTTATGAAAAACGACGACAATAAAGCGGAAATTGAAACGAGAAAAAAAAAATGCACCAGAAAATACAACACAGAGATTTACGTGGTTCGGCAATTTGCCTACGTCCACGGAGCTGCAGAGGATTTTACTATACTTTGAGGAATTACACCGTCGACGACGTCGACGTTTACAAGAAAGAATTATTTCTCTCTCTCTCTCTCTATCTTTCATTCTCTCTCTCTTTTCTTCTTCCCACCTTCTTCCCTCTCTCTCTCTCTCTCTCACGTGAAAAAAGGAGAAAACAAAAGGGGGAAAAACTTTTCTGTCTTGCGTGGACCGCGAGAAAAACAAGGAGCTTTTTCTCTTGCTTGCCTTTTCACCGAAGAAGAAGAGTTTTAGTACACCACTATGTCGCAGCCCTTTTTTGCCCTTTTATAGGAAGCATAATGGCAATATCAGAAGGAAGAAGAGGCGGGAAGCAGGTTCCGCGTGAAGAAGAGGCGTGAAGCACGACGCGGAGAAGAGGCGGGAGATTCACCCGCGAAACCGCGTGAGGCGCGACGCGGAGAAGGGAGAAATGGTGGGAGGCAGGGCAGGCTCCATCTTAACAATTCTCCCACTTGGAGACTGCAATGCTGACTGCACCGTACTGGTTGCCTCATCTGCTAACTGTACCGATCTTTCCTCAAACGTGATGTCCTCCACCTTTGCAACTCGAAGTCCTTGTTTTTTAATTTAGAAGACCAACTGAAGCTGCGCACAGCTTCAGTTTCTCAAGAGTAACACCCTTTGTCAACATATCAGCAGGGTTCTCACTTCCACGAATTTTTTCAAGCAACAATTGTCCGTCATCTAACAATAACCGTATGAAGTGGTACTTGATCTGAATATGCTTGGTCCTGGACTGAAATGCTGGATTCCTGGCAAGGAATATGACACTCTGACTATCACTGTAGAGAATGCCCTTTTGATCCTTCTTGCCCAATTCATCCAAGAAGCTCTGTAGCCATATCATCTCCTTTGCAGCCTCCGACACTCGCTACATACTCGACTCGTGGTAGACAACGAACCGTCTTCTGCGGTTTCGAGCACCATGATACGAGCGATCTACCAAGAGTATAAACATAACTCGTGGTGCTCCTTCTAGTATCAATGTCTCCAGCAAGATCAGCATCGACATAGCCTCGTACCTCCGTGGCTCTTTCCCGAGAAACACAAGCGGAGTTTCGCAGAGCCTCTTAGGTATCTAAAGATTCACTTCACAGCTTCCCAATGTTCCTTTCCTGGATTACTCATGTGTCCGCTCACAACTCCCACTCGCATGAGCAATATCCGGTCCTGAGTGCGGACCATAGCATACATAAGTGAACCAATAGGCCGAAGCGTAAGGAACCTTACTCATATAGTCTCGTTCCTCGTCCGACGTGGGTGATCGACTCTTGCCGAGTCCGAAATGACCGCCCGAAGGTGTGTCAGCTGGTTTGGCCTTGTCCATATTGAACTCGTTAAGCACCTTTTTCACATATTCGACTTGTGAAAGTCTTAACGTACCTTTGACTCGTCTCTGATAATTTTCATGCCAAGGATTTGC
>JAKZJZ010000330.1:0-55044 GCA_022702705.1 Papilionanthe hookeriana x Papilionanthe teres | reverse complement strand
GCCTATGGCGAAGGTTTGTTGACCTCATTTTTGATGAGGTCTTCTCTTCCTCTCTTTAGTACTTAGGATCTAGCCTTAGGCTTTTCCTTTGACTATCCTAGAGGATTAGAATTGGGACCCACCACTTAGAAATTCAAACCACTTCTTAACTCCTCGCAAACTCCACAAACTTGATTGTAGACCCCTAATCACCTGAGGGTTGAAATCGAATGTGGAAGTTTAAAGGATGAGTTCCATAGGACTCTTTGGCCTTAGGACCGCCTACGGGTGGCTCAGTGCAGTGAAGGGCTGACTTACACACACACTACACCTATACACTACACTTTCACACACCTCCTAAAAACACACCCATACCTAACTTGACCTCCTGACTCATGAAGGTGATTCACATGGATGATCCTTAACCCCTAAGCCCTTGGCTAAGAGGGTTAGGAACAACATAGTGGATGCCTCAAATGAGTCCCTTCATGGCTCATGTGGGCTTGATATGGCTTCATGGCTCAACCAAAATGATTTCATTCCACTTACAATTACCCAATCTTCAATTTTCCAAATTTTTAATTTTTGACCCAGGGATCCTACACCCGCCTAGCCTACCCAAAACCTCGAAATTACCCAAATCCTCCAAAATTTCCAAATCACCCAAAATTCCCCAAAACCATTCCTAAACATTTCCTCACCAATAAAATTGATCATCCATAGCCAAAAATACCAAAAATTCCAAAAATACCCCCCAATACCCTCCAAATACCCAAAATGCCCCTCTTAGCCAAAAAATCCAAAAATTCAGAAAATTCCCAGAAAATTCCAAAAAATCTCAAATATTCCCAATTTAATTTTTTCTAACTACACCATGGGCCAATTTTGTCAATTTACCCCACTTTTATTAAAATCCCCAATTTGACCCATTTTTTAACCCAAAGTGAACCCAATGTCAAACCAAACCTACCCAATTGACCCAAATTCTGGTCCAATTCAATTCTAAACTTCAATTCAACATCCCCAACACTAATCTAGACCAAATCCAAGCCCAATTTGATTGACATTTGAATCCAATATCACTTTTGACCTTAAAGCCCGATTTGAACCCATGACCCAAACTTAGCTCAAACTCACCCAATTCAACTCCAATTAACCCCAAACCTTTTCTAAACCTTCCTTAACATCCCCACAAATAAAACACTAACATAATTTGCCCAAAATTTAGACCCAAACCCCACTCAAATTCAACCCAAAGCTAAAAGACCCAATCTTGACCTAAACCCAAACCTAACCCAAATAAGCCCAAACCCCAAAATCAAAACCCAACCAAAGTCAAAAACTCTTTGAAACACTCCCATAAACATTTCCCAACATTAATTTTACAACAATTTCAACCCTAGCCCAACATTGGCCCAAGTTAGCCCAATTTGACCTACATTAACCCCTTTACCAAAGAAGCCCAAATCCAACCCAATTCAAACCCAAATCACTCCAAACTTGTTTCAAATCAATCATGACACATCCTTAGACAAAACTCAACATTTATTTGGCATGGCCCATTGCAAATTTTTCTATTCAAAAGCCCATTATCTAACCTAAAAGCCCACTCCCTTAAACCTTCCTAAAAGCCCACCTTTACCAAATTTTAAAAGCCCAAAGTCCATTTCCAAGCCCACATGAAACCTTTTCTTCATCATTCCTTTGATAATCCTATTTGACCAAAGTCTTAAACCATCATGAAATCAACCCATTTGTAGCATCATGACAAATCCCATCAATGGAATCCAAAGTTTTCAAAATTCTAAATAACCCTTTTCCATGCAAGTGAGCCAACCTTTTCCCCATGCCATGAGCAAGCCAAATGAAGTCATGGAGCCATGCATAAGCCATATGCAAGCCATGGGGAGCCCTTTCCACCTCACCATGCCACTTATGGCAAGGAGAGGGGAGCCTTTCTTAAGCCTTCACTAAACATTTTTTAACCCCATTCATGATACACTTTAACCAAAATTGGCCACCTCACCTTGGATGGGGACTTCACCACATATGTGAGGCTGACCCAAATGATCTCACATCAGCCCAAATCAAGCCTTGGTGAGTGAACCAAGCTAAAACCATGAATTAACCCAAATTAGACCAAAAATGCTCCTTACACCCATGTCATTTAAATCCTTGACTTTACACATGGCATAACCCAATTGATTGCACCAAGATCAAGCTCAATCATGTGAGTTTTCCTCAACCAAAAAACCTTGATGAATGGACCAAGCCAACCCTCATGGCCACCCAAGCTCCACCATAACCTTCCTTATTTAAACCCCACCTCCATGACCAAGTGGAAGGGATGCAAAGATTACCTTGGGTAAACTCTGCCAAATTGTTCCCAAAGCTTCTCCAAGCACTCCAAGCTCAATCCAATCATTTCCAATTGAGGCCTCACCTCTTGGACAAAGGTATCAAAATTTTTTCTCCTCCAACTGAGCATGTTTTAATTTTCTGTAATTATTCACATGTTTTAAGTATATCATCACCATATAGATGTGTGCTACTCGATTAGACGATCATTTTAAAAAAAAATTCATTCAATTTCGTTGAGAATCGAGGGAGATATCAAGGTTTGAAGTTGGACGATTTTGGGTGAATAGAACTAGGGAGAGAAGCGACAACCGTCCGATCGGGCGTGTATCCAACGGACGGCGCTGATGGAGTTGGACGGTAGCTGCATCCATGAACAGAACCGCGCCAGCCAATCAGGGAGCGACACGTGGCGATTGAGAGGGAAAATGAAATATTTTATTTATTTTTGACCCTAAACTTCAAAAATACATAACTTTGTGTAGAAAAATCATAAAAATAAAATAAATATACCCTCTTGCTCAGTGAACAGAGGAGAATAATGTGGAAAGAAATCATTTAATTTCATTGAGTATTTGATTTTTAATAATTTATTTACTCTCTGCACATTTTCAATTCTCCATGCATGTATACAATTCACCATGGCATGAGACCATAGAGCTTTTGAAGCCTCTGAATTTGGGAACATTCCCTGAATTTTCCAAAGTCAGAGGCCATCCCTATGAAGAGTTATTGATTTTTCAACTCTAGGTTGCTAGTTTGAGTATTTTAATTACAATAATTAGCATATTGTGAAATAAATTCTAGGAAAATTTGGTGATGTTTATTATGACCAGAGGACCCTAGGAAAAATAGGTTTTGAGTTAACTCACTTGGAATAACCCTAATTGGCTTAAACACCCAAAATGGAGTTTTAATTAATTAGAGCTAATCATACATCAAATTAACTTGAAATCAATTCTCCACTGATCTTTAGGATCAGAGGAACCCACCATAAAAGTTTGAAGTCAATTGGACTTGGTTAGCCATATCAAATGGGTTGATTAAACCATTTAGCCAAAATTAAACTTAAAAAATTCATAACTTTCAAAATGCTTTTCAAAAATTCACCAAATTGGTTTTGGAGCCTCTCTGATATCAGGGGAATTTAAGAAAATTAAAATTTCAATTTTCTAAAAAAGTTGATTTTTTGCATTATTTTAATATTTTTAATAATTAAAAAATAATAAAAATCACAAAAATAATAAAATTCACCAAAATGTCACATTTTGAATTTTAATCACTTAGGAACAAACCCCATATTTTTATTAGGTCTCTATGATGAGATATTAAATTTTAAAGCCCTAGGGTAATTTTAAAATTAAAAAAAAATGTATTTTCTAGCATTTCCACTAAAATAATTCTAATAAATCAAAGAAAAATCAAAAAATTGTAAAAATTAGTTCTCTGATTTCCTTGATATCAGAGAGATTTTTGAAAAATATAAAATTGATTTTTTAATCTTTATTTTATTTTTAAATTAATTAATACTCCAAAACTCAAAATAATTATAATAAAAAGAGTATAATTCAAAAAATCACCAAAATTGGTCCAAGTGGTTCTCTGGTCATCAGGAATGTTCCATAATTTTCTTAAGGATAGAAACTTTCACTTGGTCATGTTGTTGAATTTTCCTTGGAAATCCCTATTTTCTACAAAAAATAATTATATAAATAAATTAAATACAGAAAAATCACATTTTCTCCTCTAATGTCTTTATTGACATATGAGTGAAGTCACATAAAAATTTCAAATTCATTTGAGCTCAATTTAGTGAGTTATGGAATTAATAAGCTTGAAGGGCAAAATGGTAATTAAAATTTTTAACCATCAATTAAAACTTTAGGCTTAATAAAATGAAAAAGTAAAATATTTGATCTTAATCTGATTTGGATGATTGAAATTTAAATAATTAAAGGGTAGAAACCTACTAAACAATTTAAAAATAATTAAAATAAACCTTAATCAAATAATTAATTAAATTTGGAAGAATAATAAAATTGGAATTATTAAAATAGGGATGTTATTAGGAAGAGATTTGTTCTTTAATTTAAGAATCCCTAAATTAATCATCTCAATAATATTTAATTCCTAATTAAAATGATAATCCAAATTTAAGATTTAAAATGCTAAAAGACTTAATCATTAAATTAAATTAAAGTTAAATTATTTAAATTAAATCCTTTTAAAATTTCAATTAAATTAATACTTTAACAATTAAAATTAAATCATCTTTAAAACATAAAAAATAAAATATTAAATTAAAATTAAAAATAAATTTAAATTTAAATTTAAATTAAATTAAATTAAATTAAATTAAATTAAATTAAATTAAAACATATTAAATTAAATCAAATTAAATCAAATTAAATTAAATTAAATTAAATTAAATTAAATTAAATTAAATCATATTAAATTAAATTAAATTAAATTAAATTAAATTAAATTAAAAAATAAAATCAAGTTAAAATTAAAATTAGATTAAATTAAATTAATTAAATTAAAATTGAAACTAAACCAAATTAAATTAAATTAAAGTTAAATTAAATTGAATTAAAAATAACATCACCTAAGACATAAAGAATTCAAAAATAAATCTAAAACAACTTGAACACTATTCCAAACTTAAATCCATTAACTGAAATTAAATTAAATCATAAATCACTTGAACATCAATTTGCCCTCGAAAGCTTTTGTTGTCACAACTCCTAAATGGAGTATTAAGTGAAGTGTTACTTCACTTATAGGATATTCAAATGTCCTAGTTCATCGAGCAAGATAACAAAACTTGAACTCCCGGATGATTAATTCATTTGTATAATTAAATTCTCTTGGACTTAAAATAATCCTAGAAATATTGAAAAGATGTTTAAGATTCGTCTTAAGCACTTCCTCGATATGATAGGATGTTTATAAGAACAATTGAACTTAATTGTTCTTTGATGAAGGAAATCGTCCTCGAACCAAAATACCGACACCTAGACGTCATAGGAGATGACTAGGTATAGGAGTAGGACCTTAGTAGAAAACCATAACCCTTCCCTTAGCTTTACACTAGGAACTTGCTTTAAATGCTTAAATATTCTAATTGTGTTTTAAGTGCGACTTGGGATGACGGGAAGACCCTCCAGTGTACGCTTTTATTTTATTGCAATTTACCTTATTGCAATTTATTTAATCGCATCGTACTTACTTTTCTTACATGATAAACAACTGTTGCATGAAAACCCACACCTTTAGGATAGTCCCTAAAATTGAAACCAAAACTAAATTAAAAGTCATTACAAGATAAAATTCACCGCCACAACATTTCAAAATATAAAACAACTCAAAATTTAATCACGAAACGGAAGAACAAAACTACAACTACAACTAAATTAAAACGTCTTGTTGGATGATCGGGAATACCTCGGATGATGTAACCTACGTGTTGCTAACGGGATTTCCCACGGTCTAAATGAAAGTGTGAAACTCATTCGGTTGAGTTTAGAAAATTCATACGGACTAAGTGAATCCGATAAAAATAACGATGCTGGAAGGATGGAACCGTGGGATCTTAACCTAGGTGTTGTTATAATCAACTTTAAGATTTGTTTAATTAAAATATTAAAAAACACCTGGATTTTAAGATTTTCTCTAAACCAGAACACTTCTCTCATCTCCCGATTTATGACTTCTAAAACTAAACCTCTGCAACAAGGAGCTCGGAGCATGGTGGGCAGCACGACCATCGTCATCAGCAAAACCTGAGTCTACTTCAGCAAAACTTTCTTAGAATTAAATAACCAAGTCATAGGACTTCGAGGAAGTTTGCCTAGTACAACATAAATCCTCAACTCTTCGTTAGGCATTTGCATGATCATATCATGTAAATTAAGCCCTAACCAGTCTTAGGACTCCGAGGTAGTCGTTCGACACAACATAAACCTTCACATCTTCGAGGCTGTTTGTATGATCATGTCATACGAATATAAGTCCCAATTAATTAAAATAGGCAAGATCAAAATATTAAATAAACATTAGGACTTTCCTAAATTCAAGCCAAACAATAGGATAGTCGGGAGATTACCGAAGTTCGCTTCGAATCTGTAATTTCTCCTACCTTTCTTCCTTTGAATTCCCAAAACAAAATGTTCCAAACTTGATATATTCCCTATTGAAATTCCAAAATTCAATCCTTTGAAAACTTAAACTTTGAAATTCTTGAGAGCAGAACTACTGATTATTATGGAGAGTTTTCTTAGGTGATTCCCGTCACTTAAGATGTAATTAACTATAGGGGCTTGCCCTTATAGGGAACTTTAAGAACCCAAGTAATATAAACCCTGCTTAATTCATTTATATTAAGCAGGGGAACTTGTCGGCAAATAAAATGATTCGCAGACCAAACGGATGTCACAAATCTTCTAGTTTATTTAATCGAGCCCCATCATCAAGTAGTGTGTCTATTCTTCGGGATAGATACACAGCTTGTGATGTGGCGCTCATTTATATAAACTATTTGGGATGTGAGATCGGTTTGATTTCATATCTTAAAATTTTCAAATTTAAAATTATTTTCAAAATCAAATGCTACTTTCTAAATTATATATATATATATATATTTAAATTAAATTTAAAATCTAAAATTCGCCGACAATTTCTATAGGCGACCCCTTTTCAAAATACAACACACTAACCTAAAAATATGCCGACAATTTCTGGCGACTCCGCAAGGGAAAATTCCTCTCTCCATTTTTAATCAGATAGTTCTGCTTTCAAAAATCGGTAATGCATCCATGTCACTAATGGATCAAGCTACCCTTCTTTCCGTTGGAATACTATGTTCATTTCTACCTTGAACGAGTATAGCCAACATTCTCTTGGATTTAGGAGCGCTTGTTTAGACACCCCTAAACGAGAGAGGTTCCGAGATCCTTTTACCTCATTTCAGAGGTGGGGTGGACCCCCAATAGGTGTTAGTTTAGGAGTGATCCTTCGAGTCGAGAAGTCTTGCATAAGACTTTCTTTTCCTTTCCAACTCTGAATCAAATTCCTTACCTTCTCTACACCTTTGAATATTTCGTTCCTAATAAACAAACCCTCTAATGAATGACCCTTTTAACAAATAACTCCTTCTTATAAATACATGAACAAGAATGTGTTCGGACTCTTTTCGATTCCTTTCTCTTCGTCCCGATGAGAAGAAGCATAACTTGGGATCGACAATCGAATCTACCTTGCGAAATGGAAGCCCCAAAGCTAATTTTCTCCTTCACCAACGGACTAGACTTCGCTGTTTACAAGGATGAGACTGCCCGACAATGGGATCATCCGGTTTGGACAAGGATTCGAGAACACAAATGTCAAGATCACTGACGTTACCCTTTTCGCACTGACAGACAAAGTATCCGAAGCCGAAAAACCTTTGATCGAGTTCGACCTTAAGTCGACTCGAGAGTTTCCTCCCCTGCAAAGGATTCCAGTGAGAGGAGTACCGCCGTCCATAGAAGGACCGTTATCTCTACCCCCACCGGTCTAGTCGTCTCCGCACCTACCCCGGCTCCCGCCAAGCGAAGGGGAAGGAAGTTCAAATTTGTAACGAGCATGTTACCGTGGAGGGTACGGATTTTCGTGCAAGACCTTCGTTTTTGAAATTGGGTCCGGCTCAAGGGTTCCACCCCTAACACGGACTCGAAAGGAGAAACGAGAGCGGGAAGATTGCCGGGAAGGCCGGAGCTGCTCGAAGTCGCTTTCTTAGAAGAAATCCACGAGTACACACCATTACTGAATACATACCATTGCTGAAGATACACCCCTTTTGGAAGGAAGTAGATTCCATCCCCTTTCCGCCGCGGTCGACGAGGAAAATGTCCGCGGGATTGCTTCTACATTACCTCGACCCGCATACTATAGCGACAACAGAAAGAAAAGGGCTAGGATTACACCATTTGCCCGACTACAGACTGTGATTGAGAAGTTAACAAAGAAAGAGAAATGCCCTGTATCAGAGATTTTAAGAAGAATAGGACGGGTGCCAACCAAATCCTGTCTTGTGCCACGAGTAGAACCTGTTATCGCTGCAGAAGAGCCGAATAAGAAGATGAAGGCTAGTCCACCTGTTGTTGTTTCGGGTTTACGGATCGGGGAGGATACCACCTTCCGGCATTCGGCAGACGGACCATCCGGTCCCTAGGCCTTCGCTCGCTAGAAGGATGGTATGGCGTCCTACTACCGACCAATTAAGACCGAAACAACGACTAGAAAAGGAAAGTCTCGTCGGGAGACTTGAGTCCGAAGAAAGCGCTACCGCAATGAAGGGGACTCATGAGAAGGAAACCCGACGACCATCGCATGATAAGCTGCGAAACCGCACGAAAAAGACCATTGGAAGACGCTATGGAAAAGCTAAGAGCCGATATTCGGCGATTAGCAAGAGAAAGAGAAGAAAAATTCGGAGATGAAGTCGACTCGTCGGAATTCATGAATGATGAATATGCAGAAATTAACATGGTTGAAACACGAGCATCGTCAGCTTCGCAAGGTGCTCCGAGCAGTTGTGGAAAGAGATGAACCGGAAGCATTAAGAGCACAAATTCGAGAAAAAGACGATACAATCTCTCAATTGGCGAAAAGAATGGAAGAGATGGCTGCGGCCACTAGCCACTCTTCGAGTCGAAGCTCGACCCCAAGAGAAACGCCTCCGGAAGTTATTCATATTACGGACGGAGGAAAAGAGATTACATCCGTTAACGGAGACGATCAGCCAAAGAAAGATTCTACCCAGAATATGATTCCAGAAAAGGATATCAAGAGTATGGTGGAACAGCAGGTGCGAGAAGCCTTGGCACAATCAAAGAGCGGGATATCCATTCGGACGGGTAGACCTTACCCCAAAGAATTCGATGTTGTCCAATATTCGAAAGGCTTTGTACCACCTCTGTTCAAGACCTTTGATGGAACCAGAAACCCTCGGCAACATGTTGCACATTTTCGTGCCAGTTGTTGCAATGCCGGCGGAAGTGATGCCATACTCTTTAGACAATTTGTTAGCAGCCTATCAGGGATCGCCTTTGATTGGTATGCGGAATTACCGAACGGTTCGGTGAAGACATTTTTAGAATTAGAGAACCTCTTCATCGAGCGATTTGCGGAGCTCGGCACCACATCACTATAGGTGATTTAGTGGTAGAGAAGCGAAGCCGAACGAAACTTTGGTGGATTACATACTTCGATGGAGGAATCTAAGTATGAAGTGTGAGCCACGGCTACAAGAACAGCATGCGATCGACATTTTACTTAAGAGCATTCATGGCCCGATAGCACTTCTCCTCGAGGATTTACTATTAAGACTTTCGAGAAGTTGTTAAGCAAGGCCGGAAGCTTGCAAGAGGAGGCGAAGCAATTAAGTTTCACCGAGCAAAACGGACATAACGAAGCCGTGAAAACTTTTGAAAAGAAGTCCGGGATCGTCGCAGCTGTCGATAAAGGCAAACAGCCAATACCAATACCGTCAGAATGGCCGCAGCAAATTCAACAGAATCACCAGCAACCCCGACCCAGCTATCAGTCATCTCAACAGTATGAACAACTGCCTCGTCCACAACGTACGCTAAGGGAGCTTCGAGCGGGGAGTATCCGTTCAAGAATGAGGCGATGCCGAAAATGTTCCGTGATCGATGAAGACTCCAGATTTCCAACTGTCAGAACCTAAGAGACCAGAAGAAGTCGACAAGAAAGGTGATCCCAACTTTTGCCCCTACCACCGAATGTTTGGACACAAGATAAAAGATTGTATTACCTTCAAAAGTTGGCTCAACGACAATCTTCGAAAAGGGAACATAACGATCCCGAAGGAATACATGAAGGAACCCCAGAAAGGAGGTTCCGTCAATGTTATCTCAACGGATCTTATTGTTCCGATAGATCCCTATGCGACCGATGATGGATGGACTACCGCTTGGACAAAGTCTTCGAAGAAGATTTTGGATCGCATCCAAACCACTTCGGTGCGAGCCTCGATTCAGAGTTCGAAACCTGTCAAGTCGGCACTATCACTTGCGATAGAAGAACCACCTCAACAAGAGACAATTGAAGAAAAGAAGAAAATTGATGTAGAAGAGAAGACCGAGGCTCCTAAGGCTAGACTAGGGGCTGCTTCTCCTAGGATAGTTGTTTCCGATTCGGGGGAGAAATCCCTCGAACCTCTGACTCTGTATGATTATCTGCTCACTCCGGTGGGATCTTATAATGATGAGGGTTATGGCGTTGGCTACGTTTTGACTGTTTCTAACGATTACGTAACTAGCGACAATTAACCTAATCTGGACGTCGATTCCGATACAAATAACAATTCTCAAATCATACACAATCTCGACGATCATAATGACGAAGAAGACATCCACCAAGGAGGCTACGAGAGTTCAACGAAGCAACGAATCTATTTGTGAGTTTCGAGGAGCTCCGATCACAATAGAGCTAGAGCCTTCGATTCCGAAGCTAATCCGAAGAAACCGTCATTCCGATTCGAAGGAGACACCAACGAAACTCAAGACTAGATTCGGAAGAAGTCACGAAGTCAACTTAAGAAGTGGAAGAGTTCTACCTCCGAGAATGGGTCCGAAGGACAAAGGAAAGCGAGTGGTTGTTCAGGAAGAATCAACCCCGGCGAAGAAATACCCATTCGGGAAGAAGCCGAGACACATGAAAACAAAGTGGACTACAACGTGCTAGCCCATCTCGGGAAACTACCAATGCAACCGAGCATCTACGACTCTCTCATCTTATCAAAGGAGATGAGAGAAGCTCGATCGAGGCCTTACTTGATCCGGAAATTTGCTTAGCTCAAATGATTGGAGATTCCTTAGATGAGGTTTGCTCGTTAAAGGAACAACGAGGTGTCACCTTCACGGACAATGACCTACTACTTGGGACGAGCATACCACAACCGACCGTTGTACATTTCGATTACAATTGGGAAGTTTACACTCTCCGAGTATTGGTGGATCCGGGAGCATCAATCAATATAATGAATCTTCGAACGCTAGCATAGTTGGAAATTGATGCTCGCGAGCTCGAAGCGGACAAAATGTTATTAAGAGGATTCGACCGGAAAGGAGAAAGAGCCCTCGGCTCAATAACATCGCTAATGAAGACCGGTGACTTAGCAAAGACAACCGCAAAATTTCACATAATTGATTCGAAACGTCATTCAACGCTCTACTGGGCCGACCATGGATACATGAGAACCGGATGGTACCATCGTCTCTACATCAGTGCATCAAATACTACGATGGAGGGGAACAGTGCATCAAAGGTGACTTACAACCATTCTCCGTACATGAAATTGAAATCCATGAAGATGCAGCTTATTACGCACCCTCGAAGAAAACAATCTTCTCCAGAAATATCATAACGAATGAAGCAAAGGAAGTTCAGGACGACAAAGAGCCCGAAGTTCTAGTCCAACAGTCACTCACCACTCCCTTACAGCGAGATGGTGAAGGTTTCTCCACAACTCGCATATGAGGTCGAGGCCGGGGACGAGGTCGTGGCAGAGACGTTAGGACAGTTGGACGAGGAAACCAGCCATCAATGTTGATTGGGAAGATAGTTCTGAAGAAGAAAAAGAAATCAAGCAAGAAGCAGCAACAATAAGTCGGAAGAAGCCGCAATTCAGGATCTCTCTTGAAGATGAAAAGAACGAGGAATATAAATCGATGTACGAGAATGTTGGCATCATTTTTTTTATTTTTTTATATATCACATGTGTGGGAGGTCCGCTCGAGCGCATCGGGATCGTACTTTATGCAGATAAGTCACCCGTAGCTTCAGACATCCATTCTGTTAGACTTTGGCTTTCGCTAGGCGAAGGCGGTCGATATTTCACACATCAGATAGCTTTGGTCAGGCCGACAGGTGTTACTCGATGCGTCGTGCGAGAAATTAGCTCAAATTGGCCCATTCACATGTGAGCTTGTTCAGATGACCTTGAACGACAAACGGACCACGCGATGTGTCCGAGACATCGATATTACCTAGGGAGGACGTTTATTTTGCTACGGCTTTGCGGGCGGGATAAAAATTATGCAAATTGTCGTTTTTAGCCCGATCGTCAAAAGTCACTCGAACGACTCCGGACGATGAAACGGATCACACGATTGTGTCCGGAACATCGATTTTACCTACGGAGGACGTTCATTTTGCTACGACGTGGCGGGCCGGCTTAAAATATGCGAATTATTCTTTTTTGGCCCATTTGCTCAAAAAGTGGCCCGAGCGGCCCCGAACGACCCCGAATGACGAAACGGACCGCACCATTGCGTCCGGAACGTCGATTTTAGCCAGGAAGGATATCTACTTCGCTTCGAGGACGTATACGTGTTAAAAATTTTGGGAGGATAATTATGATACTAATAATAATAATAATATTTTATAATATATATAATAATAATATTATTATTATTCTTTTATAAAACATACGCATGCTCACCCTCTCTCCCTCATTTTCTATCGCCACCCAGCCCTAACCTAGTCGACATTTCGCGAGCTCCTGCCCGGGCTACCCTCTCTCGTCGCCGGTACCCTCGTCGGACTTCCTTCGTCGCCGGAGAAGACCGGCCAGCCACGCCACCGTCCCGATCTCCCCATACAGCGCCGCGGCTCCTCATTTGCGATCCTAGCAGACTTCCTTACCTCCCACGGCCGGCTGCCGTTTCTCGCCGGCATCCTCCTCACCGGCGAAGCCCGACGCCGCCGGCCATGCATCGAGCTTCTCCTCCGGCCGCCGAACGACTTTAGCTCCTCCCTCGGTCCGCCACTTCCTCGCCGGAAAATAAGGCCGCCACCACCTCTTCCTCGCCGGATTTTTGCCTCGCCGGAATCACATCTACGCCGGAGAAAATCAGCGAGGTGAAACTCCAGATTTTGGGTTCTCCTTTGCATTTCCTCCGTTCACGGTGCTCGCCGCCGACGAGCTAGTCTCTACGCGTCACCGTCGTACCTTCCCGGTGACCAGATACTTCGCCGGAGCACCTCGACGTCGCGGGACAGCGGACGTCGTCGGCTGTTCGAGGAGGTGCGAGCGTCTTTCACCTCGTGGTTTCCCCTCTGTCGCCGTCGTCGGGAGACCCCTCCCGCTAAGGTATATGTTTCGATGCATTTTTATTATGCTCGAATTATTTATTTTGATACATCACATATCTCACGTATTCCTACCTTGTTTGCGTGGTTTTGTTGCGAGGTGTGTCTCTTGCCCTCATTGCGTCGTATTTTCCTCGTTGCATGATTCATTGCGAGGTACGCGTGTCGTCACGTTGATCAAACACCGGCGGTTCGCCGGGAAACGTGGGCTCTCCTTCAGCATAAAGAGAACGCGTCTTCAACCTTCGCGGCGGTGAGATTTCCTTATCCCTTAGCCGGCCCTAGGTTTAGTCCGGTCTAGGCACGTGGGTTCGATGGCCCACTTGGGGTGGAGGTGCCGGATGACATGTGTCGACCGGTCGAGCCGCCTATGTGATGGATCGTTGATTTACCTAGAGTGAGCCGTAGGTTAGGAATCCATGCGTTGGCCGGTCCTATTCGTGGCCGAAGCGATTTCCTGTTGTAAGCTTTAGGCTTTAGTCTGTCGGGTTGGAATCCCAATTTCCCACGGTTTTGGCGCTCCTAATCTCCCTTGGAGGGATTAGTTGAGTTCGATCTTAGAGGACGGAAAAAGCTTTGTAGCTAGTCCGTCCTATAAGATCGGGGTGTCGTAGAGCGGAAAAAGCTTTGTAGCTAGTCCGCCCTACGAACGGTGGAGAGTTTCCCCTACGAGAAATCGGAGTGGGAAACCCTCTACATAGCCATGCCAAAACTGGAGGCGGCGATGCCGCGGTCCAAGTGCGTCGACCACTAGGTACCTATGTGAGGTCGTTAGGACGAGTTCGACGTATCGTCGACCGTTTGGGTTTCATCGCATGTGCATGGATCATCTTGTTGCATTTTTGCATGTGGTCATTTGTTGCATTGTATTCATGTTTGCATGAGCACTTCGGGTTGATCGGCTGTCCTGGGCCGATCCCCGATCCTCAGTTAGGTTCGATCGACTGTCCCAAGTCGATCACCTATCCTTCAGGGTCGGATTGGTTACCCCGAACTAATCCACCCATTTCTTTGGTCTGACCAGCCACAACGGTCCGGTCGACCGATCACTCATGTTTGTATGCTTTTGCATTTTATTGCATGTTTTATGGCATGTGCATGTTGGTCTGGTTGCATGTTGCACCTTATTCTGTTTTTTTTGCATTTGCATTTGCACCGCACTTTTATGATTCTCCCTAGTGAGAATTATTCCACCTCCGAGTCACTGCCTCCTCGACATACTCATTTGCTCGGGCCGCTGCCGCTACGACATGCCCACCTCCGGGCCGCTGCCACTACGGCATGCCCACCTTCGGGTCACTGCCTCCTTGGCATACCCATCCTTTGGGCCGCTGCCTTCACGGCATGCCCGCTCTTTTTGAGTCACTGCCTTTATGGTATACTCACCATCACCACTTTGGTGCATCCTCTTTGCATGTAGCATCCTTGCATTTTGCATGATGTGTGTGCTTGCCCTTTTGGGCGCCTGTTGTGATTGTTCCGTACTTCTGTCGAGCAATCACAATGTGGGCTTCTTGCATGACTGTTTGCTTACCCATTCTTCGATGAATTGTCCTACTCGTTAGGAGAGTGACCATGTGTCGGTCGCGATGCCTTAACGAGCATTGCTTCTTCGGGTTGAGCCTAATGAGCAATGCGAGTTAAGTCATCGGGATCGATACAAGTATGATTGTCTTAAGGATCCATTGGATCTAACTTGTGTCACCCTCTTCGTGACGCCCTTTAGATCCTTCGGATCTTTAGGATGGGGCCGGTATGGCGACCCCGTCGAACTCATACTATACGCAGACTTACCCTGCACTTAGGCACTAGGTTTGTGCACTTTCGTTAGATGGTGTGCTAGGCTAGGACTTAGGTTACTAGGTAGTCTTTTTGATGCCTGACTATTGTTCTTTGATGGATTGGTTGCCTTAGCCAGGTATCTTTCTTCTGCACTTTGCCTGTGATGTGATTGCATGCTTCATATGTATGGTAGTGTGTTAGGGCGCTTTTACGCGGGGAGCCATGCTTATTTATACACACACGAGTACCGCTATGGGGGAGCAAGTGATGATTTCGACATTTTTGTTTGCGAGTCTTATTTAGCTCCCCCATTTATAAAGCATGGCTCATTATACGTCATTTGCATGTGAGCTTTCCCGCTAACACTTGTTTTCATGCAGGATTGAGTCTTTTTATTTTTCCTTTGTACTTTTAGAGTCTAGGAGAGTCCTGTAGCAGAAATAAGATACGGGCACGGGTTCCGAGGCATTTTGCGCGGGAACCACGTGGAGGGGACTAGGAGCAGATGCTCGTGCCCCGTATCTTAATTCTGCATTTTCATATTAATGTATAGAATTAGGACCGGGCATATATATGCAGAGTCCGGCCGCATTTTTCTTTTTCTGGGTTATGTTTCCGGTCCAGCGGCGTTTGGCCTCTTTTATTTTATTATGGAGTGCTTTCTTTCTTGCTTTTATTACATATTTGCGTGTCTGCATGTGTTTTTCTTGTTTCTTTCTGTGATCTGGGATCTTGCGATATCATTTAGGCTCTTTAAGGACCCTAAAATTGTGAACTTTATATATTAAAAATCCTAATAAAATATTCAAGATAAATGAATTTTCGGATTAAAATATTCAAGATTTTAAAATATGCACTTTTACTTTCTTGCATGGCCTTCGGGCCGGATTTTAAATGGGTTGCATTGCATGGCTATCACCCAAGTCATACTAATAGGGCCTCCACATTACTTAAGGACCGCTCTGAGATAACTGCATTCATATTTGCATGTCCGAGGAGGAGTCCCGTGCTTCTCCAATCGGCTGGCCCGACATACCTTTATAGGTGGTTGTCTAATGCGCCTAGGGTGTTAGAAGGCTCCCCGACCCAGATGGGGTGTAAGTCTTTTTGTTTGGAGCTTTTGCAGCTTTGTAGCTGAACCTCCCTTTCTCTTCTTTCCTGAGGCATCCTTGCCACTTTGGCAGGTGTGAGACCCACCTCTTGGAGCTCTAGCTTATAGTCATAGGATAGAGTTTCCTTCCTTTGACCTTAGGGCTACCGAGGTCCCCGTGGATAATGCAATTCTTAGATTGCTGACCGGGGATCTCAGGACGTGTTGGGTCGACTACCTTCACGTTCGGGTAGACTTAGGGTCCTGCTGGCTTAGGATGACGGGTTTGTGATACCCAGACTTGGCTACCTCTACCCCTTTAGGATTACTCATCCCTTCATTTGACTACCCTGTTGAGCCCTTTTGCTCCTTGACTTCGTTGATATCATTTTGACGGCCCGATGCTGATGAGTTGTCGCCAGTTTGGGATACGACGATTTGTCCTCTGCCCTTATGGCCCGGATGTGTTTTGACATGTTGGGATACCCCGTCGAGATGATTTAGGTTATTCCGTGGGTTTCGTATGCTGATGAGCGGCTACCCCATTTGGGATGTGAGAGACTCACTCTCTGCACGATAGCTTAGCGAGAGCTTTGAAGCGTCGAGACTTTCCCGCACGGAATAATCTCCCTTTAATTGCCTATACCCCGAGTCCATGATAATATAAAGCGAAACTCCTTTTATCGAGAGTATTCTTGGGTATCCCCAGAGATGTAAATAACCGGTAGGAATACGTTCCTGCGGGAGTGCTCTTGACCCCGGAACGGTACATACACTTGACTCTCGGTTATGGGTAGTCTACGTAGATACTTCTTTCGCGGATATTGGTTCGAGGTGCCTCTGCCGATCTTGTTTGGGCGGACATGCTTGACTTATCCTTGCGAGGTCTATCGCACGTAGACTCTCCATGTTTTTCTTTTCTCTTGTTTGTCACTTTGTCGTATGTCCCTTCTTAATCGGTTCCTCTCCTCTTCGAATCACTTATTTGATTCGGGAGGGAGATTTATTCGAATAAGGGAAGTATACGACGACTGACAAGCTGGCGACTCCTTTTAAAATAAAAAAGAGAAAAGAATGGCGAAAACAGAGAAGATTAACCACTATGTACATACTATGACCCTGACCTCGATCCATTCTAATAAGATCGAGGGTATGGTGGTCAAAGAGGTATGTAGCGGCGGTGCAAAGCCAATCAAATTCTACCGTGGTGCTCCTTCCTCCAAAATTGAAAATAATGTACAATTTGAAGATGCTTACTTCATCGGAATTAATGGAATTACCTTTTGAGTGGTACTCTTCCTGTGTTCGAAAATTTAATTCGGCGTGGTTTCTTACCTCGACAATGGACAAGAGTCGATCACAACATTTTGAAAAATTATGGAATAACTCCGGTCGTCCACCTAATTCGAAAGCATGGTCTCGGATTCGGCACGGTAGGATCGGTTGACGATGCCGAATTTTGCATGGTTGTCACTTGCAAGTCTAATGAAGACTGCATGGAAGCTACGGAAGAACTTGAAGATTTACAAATTGGAAACGCTCCACGAAAGTTCGAAGAAGAGATCGAATCTACGATAGATGAGTTAACGGAAGTTAACTTAGGTACTAGCGAAGAGCCTAGACCTACCTTTGTTAGCTCCTTACTCAATAAAGAAGACTCCGAAGAAATAATCGAGTTATTAATGGAATTTAAAGAGCTGTTTTGCTTGGAGCTACGATGAGATGCCGGGTTTAGCTCCGGAGGTCGCGATCATAAGCTAGGAGTGGATCCTGCTTCATTCCGGTCGGACGAGGTTCCGGAAGAATGCGTCTAGAAATCGAACAACAAGTCATAGTTGAAGTTAAAAAGCTAATAGATGCTAAATTTGTCCGTGAAGAACAATACCCGACTTGGTTAGCCAATGTGGTACCGGTCGGGAAGAAGAATGGTCGGATAAGAATTTGTGTGGATTTCGAGAGAATTAAACAAGGCATGTCCAAAAGATGAATTTCCTCTACCGATCCCAGAATTAATGATCGACATCGCTTCAACACATGAAATATTCTCATTCATGGATGGATCTTCAGGATACAACCAGATAAAAATGGCTCCAGAAGATGAAAAACTTACAGCATTCAGAACGCCGATCGGAGTATATTGCTATACAGTGATGCCATTCGGATGAAGAACGCGGGAGCAACCTACCAGAGAGCAATGATAAGAATTTTTGATGATCTCATCCACAATCAAGTCGAATGCTACGTGGATGATGTGGTCATCAAAAGCAAAGTAAAGGAAACCACCTGTATGATTTGAGAATTGTTTTCGAACGATTAAGACAATTTAACCTTAAGATGAATCCCTTAAAATGCGCCTTCGGCGTTATCTCCGGGAAGTTCTTAGGATTCGTTGTCCGACATCGTGGAATTGAAATCGACCCGGAAAAGATTGAAGCTATCTTAGAAATGCCGCCTCCCAGAATCTTAAAACAACTACGATCTTTTCAAGGGAAGTTGGCATATCTTCGACGCTTTATCTCGAACTTGTCGGGTAGGTGTCGGCCTTTCTCGGCATTAGTTAAAAAGGACGCCAAATTTATTTGGGAAGAGAAATGCCGAGAGGGCCTTCGAGGACATTAAACAATATTTAATGACACCTCCTGTCTTAGCGACCCCGATCTCGAGTAGACCGTTGATACTTTATACCGCGGCTTTAGATGACTCTCTCGGAGCCTGATAGCCGGGTTAATGATGAGGGTAAAGAAAATGCTCTTTACTACCTAAGTCGTCGTTTACTTCAGACGGAAATAAAGTATCCCACAATTGAAAAGCACTTGTTTGGCCACGATCTTCGCCGCTCGAAAGCTCGAGCATTACATGCTTTCTCATAAGGTCGACTCGATCTCGAAATTTAATTCATTGCAATACTTGATGACCCGTCCAACGCTTTCTGGCAGACTTGCCAGGTGGTCAATGATATTATTGCAATTCGATATAACTTTCGTGCCTCTTAGTGCCGTAAAGGGACAAGTCCTAGCAGACTTCCTCGCAGCACACCCTTTGCCGGCGGAATCTCCTCTCAATGACGACTTGCCGGATGAGCGAATAATGAGCTTAGAAGACCACCGATGATCGACGTTGGGAATTGTATTTCGATGGAGCATCTTCGAGCACATAAAGACGAAGAGTCGCAAGTGATAGTGCCCGGTAAGGCGGGAATCGGACTAATCTTTATAACACGGAGCGGGGGATGTTAAGATACTCCTACCACTTAACGGAGCCGTGTACGAACAACGAGCGGAATACGAAGCTCTCATAACATGACTGGAATTAACTATTCGAATGGGGATAACGAACATCAACATCTACGGGGATTCACGGTTAATCATTCAACGGATCGTCGGACAATACGAATTTTAAAGCCAAGACTCGAGCAATACTTCCGGTATGCCATACGAGTTGTTGGAACGATTCCGAATGTGACGATCTACAAAATTCGAGAAAGAAAACGCTTTAGCGGATGCGTTAGCCCGCCTCGCAAAAGAATTTGTACGCTTGCAAAATGAATCGGTGGAAGTGTCGGTTCACGGACGTCGGGTCCTATCACGGCTCGATATAGACACAAAGCACAAATCGAAAAAGAAGAAGAATCAGTTGCAACAGTGACAGAAAACACAGAAGATTGGTGACAACCATTAATAGACTACCTGCAAACAGGAAAACTACCAAACGATAGGTCGTTAGCCCATCAGATCAAGAAAAGAACTCTGTCCTACACATTAATAAACAATACATTATACAGAAGGTCTTTCGATCAAATGTTGCTAAGATGCCTAAGCGGGTCCGAGGCCCGTGAAATTGTTAAAGAGGTGCATTCGGGACTGCGTGGCGCTCACCGGTCGAGTCCGAAGATGAAAATGAAAATTAAAAGACTAGGGTACTATCGGCCCTCGATGATGACCGATCGCATGAAAATCGCCAAGAGGCGTCACCAATGCCGAGTGCACGGAGTGGTTCTACACCAACCTCCAAATGTGCTACATCAGAGCAATTGCGTCGTGGCCATTTAAATGTTGGGGCACGGATATAGTGGGTCCAATAGAACCACCATCTTCGAAAAGGACATCGCTTCATTCTTGCGGCTACGGATTACTCTTCCAAGTGGGCAGAGGCGGTTCCACTTAGAGAAGTGAAAGCACACCACGTGCTACGAGTTTTTCAAGAACCAAGTTGTCTACCGTTTCGGAGTGCCGCGCGAGATCATCTCGGATAATGGGTCGGCATTCGAAGCACACAAATCAACAATTTTGTCGGGAGACACGGAATCGATTGGCGATATTCAACAATTTACTACCCAAGAGCAAACGGCTGAGTGAGGCTTTTAATAAAACTCTCGTTCAAATTTTAAAGAAAACCTTGGACGATAATAAGAGAAATTGGCACGAGAAGTTATTAGAAGCCTTATGGGCCTACCGGACAACCTTCGAAACTCCTACTCGAAGCTACACCTTACGCTGCGGTGTATGGGTCCGAGGCGAGTGTTACCCTTAGAGGTCCGGACTTCCTTCACTCGGAATTGCGAGTTGCAAACAAGATCACGACGAGAAGAGAATGCCAAATTAAGACTAGAAGAATTCGAAAGCCCGGAAGGAAAAAGACTCGCAGCGCGAGCGAGAATTTAGAACTATACCAAGCTAAGATGGTTCGAAGCCCATGACGGATGGTCCGCCCAGAGAACCTTGAAAGTTGGTGACTTAGTTCTCGTTCTCAAGAGACCTATCCTTGCACACCGCAAGATAGGAGGAAAATTTGAACCCACTTGGGAAGGGCCGTTTGTGGTTGAGGCGAGTCTACTCGGGAGGCTCCTACCGGCTAGTGAATTGCCGAGGAGAACGACATATGCTTCCGATCAATGGACGATACTTGAAAAAGTATTACGCTACCTGATGTTTCGAAGGAATGAATTTTTCATCCCTAGAAGCACGGGTGAAGTAATTACTTATGACTGGGTCCGAACCCAAAAATAATAAAAAATGTGCTAAAATAAATGAAATCACGATAATAAAGTTTTTCTTGTTTTCTCTTCCAAATCAAATCTCAATCAACTTCAAATTCAACTTTCCAAATTTCAAATCAAATCTCAATCAAATTCAAATTCAGCTTTCCAAATTTCAAATCAAATCTCAATCAAATTCAAATTCAGCTTTCCAAATTTCAAATCAAATCTCAATCAAATTCAAATTCAACTTTCTAAATTTCAAATCAAATCTCAATCAAATTCAAATTCAACCTTCCAAATTTCAAATCAAATCTCAATCAAATTCAAATTCGATTTTCCAGATCTCAAATCAAATCTCAATCAAATTCAAACTCAATCTTCCGAATCTGAAATCCAATCTGTTCTACTCTCTCCCTTGTCTGGGATGGAAGCGGTCGATTCCATTGAAACGGAGCCACGAGGTTTTCGATTCGGTTCTAGTGGCGAGGAATTGTATCTAATCCAAACCAGCAACTTTCGATCAACTCTTTTGAATGGGATATGTAGCATCTACATATTCCCTCCTAATCTATTTCCTTCCATGAAAGTCTTTTAAAACTTTCATGAAATTCTCAAACAACGAAATTCACACTTTTCAAATCAACACTACAAATCTTTGCAATATCAATTACCATTCAAAATCAAACTTTTGGGGTTGAGGATTTTACATCCGAGACTGCATTGCTTTAGGATTCTTTCCTTATTGCAATGAAATACATCAAAATCAAACTTTTGGGGTTGAGGATTTTACATCCGAGACTGCATTGCTTTAGGATTCTTTCCTATCGCAATGAAATACATCAAATTCAAACTTTTGGGGTTGAGGATTTTACATCCGAGACTGCATTGCTTTAGGATTCTTTCCCTATCGCAATGAAATACATCAAATTCAAACTTTTGGGGTTGAGGATTTTACATCAGAGACTGCATTGCTTTAGGATTCTTTCCTATCGCAATGAAATACATCAAAATCAAACTTTTGGGGTTGAGGATTTTACATCCGAGACTGCATTGCTTTAGGATTCTTTCCCTATCGCAATGAAATACATCAAATTCAAACTTTTGGGGTTGAGGATTTTACATCCGAGACTGCATTGCTTTAGGATTCTTTCCCTATCGCAATGAAATACATCAAAATCAAACTTTTGGGGTTGAGGATTTTACATCCGAGACTCGCATTGCTTTAGGTTCTTTCCCTATCGCAATGAAATACATCAAAATCAAACTTTTGGGGTTGAGGATTTTACATCCGAGACTGCATTGCTTTAGGTTCTTTCCCTATCGCAATGAAATACATCAAAATCAAACTCTTGAGGTTAAGGATTTTACATCCGATACCGCATTGCTTTAGGTTCTCTCCCTATTGCAATGAAGAACACCAAATCAAACTCTTGAGGTTAAGGATTTTACATCCAATACCGTATTGCTCTGAGTTCTTTCCTCATTGTAATGATTTAATTCAATCAATTCAATTTTCTTTTGAGGTTGAAGATGTTACATCTAAAACCACGAAATTCGATTTTCATTTCGAGATTCAAATCCTCCAAATTAATTTTAACAAAACTTCGATCTAAATTAAAACTCGAGCTAAAATCTGAACTTACACATCAAAACTTAAGCCGAAACAAAATGAAATCTAAATAGAAATTCCCCGAGATCATGCGATTTGGAATTCACCTCCTTTTCCTTTCCCAGGCGAGAGTTCGGGAATCTCCGAGTCTCGGAGATATACTTGACACTCCCGGCGAAATTCTTCTACTTTGTCCTAAGTTTGTCACTTGGACATCTGTGTTGGTTTTGTTGATCTTTTCGGTCGACGCCAATACGCGCGGTGTGCTTGGTTAGCACACCACACCTATTGGGGGTCCATTTGTTGACCTCATTTTTGATGAGGTCTTCTCTTCTTCTCTTTAGTACTTAGGATCTAGCCTTAGGCTTTTCCTTTGACTATCCTAGAGGATTAGAATTGGGACCCACCACTTAGAAATTCAAACCACTTCTTAACTCCCTGCAAACTCCACAAACTCCACAAACTTGATTGTAGACCCCTAATCACCTAGAGGTTTGAAATCAAATGTGGAAGTTTAAAGGATGAGTTCTTATAGGACTCTTTGGCCTTAGGAGCCGCCTACTGGTGGCACAGTGCAGTGAAAGGCTGACTTACACACACACTACACCTATACACTACACTTTCACACACCTCCTAAAAACACACCCATACCTAACTTGACCTCCTGATTCATGAAGGTGATTCACATGGATGGTCCTTAACCCACAAGCCCTTGAGCTACAGAGGGTTAGGAACAACATAGTGGATGCCTCGAATGAGTCCCTTAATGGCTCATGTGGGCTTGATATGGCTTCATGGCTCAACCAAAATGATTTCATTCCACTTACAATTACCCGATCTTCAATTTTCCAAATTTTTAATTTTTGACCACGGGGACCCTACACCCTTCACTGCCCAAAACCATCGAAATTACCCAAATCCTCCAAAATTTCCAAATCACCCAAAATTCCCCAAAACCATTCCTAAACATTTCCTCACCAATCAAATTGATCATCCATAGCCAAAAATACCAAAAATTCCAAAAATACCCCCAATACCCTCCAAATACCCAAAATGCCCCTCTTAGCCAAAAAAACCAAAAATTCAGAAAATTCCCAGAAAATTCCAAAAAATCCCAAATATTCCCAATTTCATTTTGTCTAACTACACCATGGGCCAATTTTGTCAATTTACTCCACTTTTATCAAAATCCCCAATTTGACCCATTTTTTAACCCAAAGTGAACCCAATGTCAAACCAAACCTACCCAATTGACCCAAATTCTGGTCCAATTCAATTCTAAACTTCAATTCAACATCCCCAATACTAATCTAGACCAAATCAAAGCCCAATTTGATTGACATTTGAATCGATTTCACTTTTGACCTTAAAGCCCGATTTGAACCCATGACCCAAACTTAGCTCAAACTCACCCAATTCAACTCCAATTAACCCCAAACCTTTTTTAAACCTTCCTTAACATCCCCAAAAAATAAAACACTAACATAATTTGCCCAAAATTTAGACCCAAACCCCACTCAAATTCAACCCAAAGCTAAAAGACCCAATCTTGACCTAAGCCCAAACCTAACCCAAATAAGCCCAAACCCCAAAATCAAAACCCAACCAAAGTCAAAAACTCTTTGAAACACTCCCATAAACATTTCCCAACATTAATTTTACACCAATTTCAACCCTAGCCCAACATTGGCCCAAGTTAGCCCAATTTGACCTACATTAACCCCTTTACCAAAGAAGCCCAAATCCAACCCAATTCAAACCCAAATCACTCCAAACTTGTTTCAAATCAATCATGACACATCCTTAGACAAAACTCAACATTTATTTGGCATGGCCCATTGCAAATTTTTCTATTCAAAAGCCCATTATCTAACACTAAAAGCCCACTCCCTTAAACCTTCCTAAAGCCCACCTTTACCAAATTTTAAAAGCCCAAAGTCCATTTCCAAGCCCACATGAAACCTTTTCTTCATCATTCCTTTGATAATCCTATTTGACCAAAGTCTTCAACCATCATGAAATCAACCCATTTGTAGCATCATGACAAATCCCATCAATGGAATCCAAAGTTTTCAAAATTCCAAATAACCCTTTTCCATGCAAGTGAGCCAACCTTTTCCCCAAGCCATGAGCAAGCCGAATGAAGTCATGGAGCCATGCATAAGCCATATGCAAGCCATGGGGAGCCCTTTCCACCTCACCATGCCACTTATGGTAAGGAGAGGGAGCCTTTCTTAAGCCTTCACTAAACCTTTTTTAACCCAATTCATGATACACTTTAACCAAAATTGGCCACCTCACCTTGGATGGGGACTTCACCACATATGTGAGGCTGATCCAAATGATCTCACATCAGCCCAAATCAAGCCTTGGTGAGTGAACCAAGCAAAAACCATGAATTGACCCAAATTGGACCAAAAATGCTCCTTACACCCATGCCATTTAAATCCTTGACTTTACACATGGCATAACCCAATTGATTGCACCAAGATCGAAGCTCAATCATGTGAGTTTTCCTCAGCCAAAAAACCTTGATGAATGGACCAAGCCAACCCTCATGGCCACCCAAGCTCCACCATAACCTTCCTTATTTAAACCCCACCTCCATGACCAAGTGGAAGGGATGCAAAGATTACCTTTGGTAAACTCTGCCAAATTGTTCCCAAAGCTTCTCCAAGCACTCCTAAGCTCAATCCAATCATTTCCAATTGAGGCCTCACCTCTTGGACAAAGGTATCAAATTTTTTCTCCTCCAACCGAGCATGTTTTAATTTTCTATAATTATTCACATATTTTAAGTATATCATCACCATATAGATGTGTGCTACTCGATTAGACGATCATTTTCAAAAAAAAATTCATTCAATTTCGTTGAGAATCGAGGGAGATATCAAGGTTTGAAGTTGGACGGTTTTGGGTGAATAGAACTAGGGGAGAGACGCGACGGCCGTCCGATCGGGCGTGTATCCAACGGACGGCGCTGATGGAGTTGGACGGTAGCTGCATCCATGAACAGAACCGCGCCAGCCAATCAGGGAGCGACACGTGGCGATTGAGGGGAAAATGAAATATTTTATTTATTTTTGACCCTAAACTTCAAAAATGCATAACTTTGTGTAGAAAAATCATAAAAATAAAATAAAAATACCTTATTGCTCAGTGAACAAAGGAGAATAATGTGGAAAAGAAATTATTTAATTTCATTGAGTATTTGATTTTTAATAATTTATTTACTCTATGCACATTTTCAATTCTCCATGCATGTATACAATTCACCATGGCATGAGACCATAGGGCTTTTGAAGCCTCTGAATTTGGGAACATTCCCTAAATTTTCCAAAGTGAGATGCCATCCCTATGAAGAGTTATTGATTTTTCAACTCTAGGTTGCTAGTTTGAGTATTTTAATTACAATAATTAGCATATTGTGAAATAAATTCTAGGAAAATTTGGTGATGTTTATTATGACCAGAGGACCCTAAGAAAAATAGGTTTTGAGTTAACTCACTTGGAATAACCCTAATTGGCTTAAACACCCAAAATGGAGTTTTAATTAATTAGAGCTAATCATACATAAAATTAACTTGAAATCAATTTTCCACTGACCTTTAGGATCAGAGGAACCCACCATAAAAGTTTGAAGTCAATTGGACTTGGTTAGCCCTATCAAATGGGTTGATTAAGCCATTTAGCCAAAATTAAACTTAAAAAATTCATCACTTTCAAAATGCTTTTCAAAAATTCACCAAATTGGTTTTGGAGCCTCTTTGATATTAGGGGAATTTAAGAAAATTAAAATTTCAATTTTCTAAAAAAGTTGATTTTTTGCATTATTTTAATATTTTTAATAATTAAAAAATAAAAAAAATCACAAAAATAATAAAATTCACCAAAATGTCACATTTTGAATTTTAATCACTTAGGAACAAACCCCATATTTTTCTTAGGTCTCTATGATGAGATATTAAATTTTAAAGCCCTAGGGTAATTTTAAAATTTAAAAAAAATGTATTTTCTAGCATTTCTACTAAAATAATTCTAATAAATCAAAGAAAAATCAGAAAATTATAAAAATTAGTTCTCTGATTTCCTTGATATCAGAGAGATTTTTAAAAAATATAAAATTCATTTTTCAATGTTTATTTTATTTTTAAATTAATTAATACTCCAAAACTCAAAATAATTATAATAAAAAGAATATAATTCAAAAAATCACTAAAATTGGTCCAAGTGGTTCTCTCATAATTAGGAATGTCCCATAATTTTCTTAAGGATAGAAACTTTCTCTTGGTCATGTTGTTGAATTTTCCTTGGAAATCCCTATTTTCTACAAAAAATAATTATATAAATAAATTAAATACATAAAAATCACATTTTCTCCTCTAATGTCTTTATTGACATATGAGTGAAGTCACATAAAAATTTCAAATTCATTTGAGCTCAATTTAGTGAGTTATGGAATTAGTAAGCTTGAAGGGCAAAATGGTAATTAAAATTTTTAACCATTAATTAAAACTTTAGGCTTAATAAAATGAAAAAGTAAAATATTTGATCTTAATCTGATTTGGATGATTGAAATTTAAATAATTAAAGGGTAGAAACCTACTAAACAATTTAAAAATAATTAAAATAAACCTTAATCAAATAATTAATTAAATTTGGAAGAATAATAAAATTGGAATTATTAAAATAGGGATATTATTAGGAAGAGATTTGTTCTTTAATTTAAGAATCCCTAAATTAATCATCTCAATAATATTTAATTCCTAATTAAAATGATAATCCAAATTTAAGATTTAAAATGCTAAAAGACTTAATCATTAAATTAAATTAAAGTTAAATTATTTAAATTAAATCCTTTTAAAATTTCAATTAAATTAATACTTTAACAATTAAAATTAAATCATCTTTAAAAAATAAAAAATTAAAATATTAAATTAAAATTAAAAATAAAATTAAATTAAAATTTAAATTAAATTAAATTAAATTAAATTAAATAATATTAAATTAAAACATATTAAATTAAATCAAATTAAATCAAATTAAATTAAATTAAATTAAATCATATTAAATTAAATTAAATTAAATTAAAATTAAAAAATAAAATCAAGTTAAAATTAAAATTAGATTAAATTAAATAAATTAAATTAAAATTGAAACTAAACCAAATTAAATTAAATTAAAGTTAAATTAAATTGAATTAAAAATAACATCACCTAAGACATAAAGAATTCAAAAATAAATCTAAAACAACTTGAACACTATTCCAAACTTAAATCCATTAGCTGAAATTAAATTAAATCATAAATCACTTGAACATCAATTTGCCCTCGAAAGCTTTTGTTGTCACAACTCCTAAATGGAGTATTAAGTGAAGTGTTACTTCACTTATAGGATATTCAAATGTCCTAGTTCACTAAGCAAGATAACAAAACTTGAACTCCGGACGATTAATTCATTTGTATAATTAAATTCTCTTGGACTTAAAATAATCCTAGAAATATTGAAAAGATGTTTAAGATTCATCTTAAGCACTTCCTCGATATGATAGGATGTTTATAAGAACAATTGAACTTAATTGTTCTTTGATGAAGGAAATCGTCCTCAAACCAAAATATCGACACTTAGACGTCATAGGAGATGACTAGCTATAGGAGTAGGACCTTGGTAGAAAACCATAACCCTTCCCTTAGCTTTGCTTAGGAACTTGCTTTAAATGCTTAAATATTCTAATTGTGTTTTAAGTGCAGCTTGGGATGACGGGAAGACCCTCCAGGTACGCTTTTATTTTATTGCAATTTACCTTATTGCAATTTATTTAATCGCATCGTACTTACTTTTCTTGCATGATAAACAATTGTTGCATGAAAACCCACACCTTTAGGATAGTCCCTAAAACTGAAACCAAAACTAAATTAAAAGTCATTACAAGATAAAATTCACCGCCACAACATTTCAAAATATAAAACAACTCAAAATTTAATCACAAACGGAACAACAAAACTACAACTACAACTAAATTAAAACGTCTTGTTGGATGATCGGGAATACCTCGGATGATGTAACCTACGTGTTGCTAACGGGATTTCCCACGGTCTAAATGAAAGTGTGGAACTCATTCGGTTTAGTTTAGCAAATTCATACGGACTAAGTGAATCCGATAAAAATAACGATGCGGAAGGATGGAGCCGTGGGATGTTAACCGGTGTTGTTATAATCAACTTTAAGATTTGTTTAATTAAAATATTAAAAAACACACTGGATTTTAAGATTTTCTCTAAACCGGAACACTTCTCTCATCTCCCGATTTATGACTTCTAAAACTAAACCTCTACAACAAGGAGCTCGGAGCATGGTGGGCGGCACGGCCATCGTCATCGGCAATACACGAGTCTACTTCAGCAAAACTTTCTTAGAATTAAATAACCGAAGCCATAGGACTTCGAGGAAGTTTGCCTAGTGCAACATAAATCCTCAACTCTTCGTTAGGCATTTGCATGATCATATCATGTAAATTAAGCCCTAACCGGTCTTAGGACTCCGAGGTAGTCGTTCGACACGACATAAACCTTCACATCTTCGAGGCTGTTTGTATGATCATGTCATACGAATATAAGTCCTAATTAATTAAAATTGGCAAGATCAAAACATTAAATAAACATTAGGACTTTCCTAAATTCAAGCCAAACAATAGGATAGTCGGGAGATTACCGAAGTTTGCTTCGAATCTGTAATTTCTCCTACCTTTCTTCCTTTGAATTCCCAAAACAAAATGTTCCAAACTTGATCTATTCCCTATTGAAATTCCAAAATTCAATCCTTTGAAAATTAAACTTTGAAATTCTTGAGAGCAGAACTTTTGATTATTATCGAGAGTTTTCTTAGGTGATTCCTGTCACTTAAGATGTAATTAACTATAGGGGCTTGCCCTTATAGGGAACTTTAAGAACCCAGGTAATATAAACCCTGCTTAATTCATTTATATTAAGCAGGGGAACTTGTCGGCAAATAAAATGGTTCGCAGACCAAACGGATGTCACAAATCTTCTAGTTTATTTAATCGAGCCCCATCATCAAGTAGTGTGTCTATTCTTCCGGATAGATACACGGCTTGTGATGTGGCGCTCATTTATATAAACTATTTGGGATGTGAGATCAGTTTGATTTCATATCTTAAAATTTTCAAATTTAAAATTATTTTCAAAATCAAATGCTACTTTCTAAATTATATATATATTTAAATTAAATTTAAAATCTAAAATTCGCCGACAATTTCTATAGGCGACCCCTTTTCAAAATACAACACACTAACCTAAAAATATGCCGACAAGGTTGTCTGCCCGCATGCAGCCACTACTTCTTGACTACCAAAGCTCTTGGTTCCAGCTAGTGTCAACACAAAAGTTATGTAATGCATTTTCTCCACTTTTGAAAACTGCTTGGTTATCCAGTATCTTCACTAGATGGTCAACACTAATAAAATACAAGACCTTGTGGTCAGGTGTTTGAACATTCGGAGTTTGTCATGAAGGGTCCTCCAAAATGCTGAGTCTCCTTTAGTTAAGCATGGAGGAATATGAAGAGGAGACATTTCTAGAGATAGTTACCAAGCCGCTTGGTGTCTCCTACCTTGACGCCATAACAAGGTTGGAGACAAGTCAGTCATCACATGTCCCTCTGTTGGATTTTAGTACTCCGGCGATGAGGCTGAGTTGGTGTGACGTGAAGAAGTCATTAAAGCTCTAGTTAAAGTCCTCTCTCCGCCTCCTCCTAGGCAGAAATGTAAGGGTTCTCCTCTGAGGTGGATTCCTTCTATGGTGTAGGACCCTAACATTTGGTCGAGTTCTATCTTTCTCGTTACCATGGTAGACACCAAGATGGATTGGTACATAGAGATGTCTATGTCAATAGACTGCCCATGCCTTCTTTTAGAGGTGGTCAGGTCTAGCTCCTTTGAGAAGCTATTGATGCAATTTGACGGTGTGAACCTTGATCAACTCATCAATAAGTATCACTTGATGGTGTAGGCAACTGCTCACTTTCGGTCAAAGGACATCAGACGAGTGTAAGAGAAAATAATGGCCACAGAGCCGAGGATGACTGAGCCACTTGCCTAAATGTGGGAGGCGGAACAAAGGGGCAGTATTGGCCGAGAAGAGACTAACGTTCTCAGATGAGAATCAGATGAAGGAAATGAGGGGACACGATTGGCCTTGGAGAAGGAGAACGAAAGCTAGAAGGTAATGGTGGCTAAGATAGCGAACTCTAAGGAGCACATCAAGGGGCTCTCCCATCAACTCTGGGAGGGCATCAACTTGGCCACCGCTCCTTTTGTCAAAAAGTGGTTGGTCGATCCCGAGAGGTCCGACCTTAAGTAGCTTTCGACCATCCTATAAATCCCGTAGTACCATAGTGAAGAAATTGTAAAAGCGGTTTGAGATGGAGGTTGTAGTGATGGCAAGTCGGTAATTGCTTAGGCTTCTCTTCTCTTCTTTAATAACCCTTCACTTAGAAAAAAGTTACCTTTTGAATTTTATAGTTAAAAAATAAACCTTATATAAATTTTCAACTAATGGAAAGACTTTTGATCATTTTTATACTTTAGTTGCTTTACCCGCTTAATTTCTTATGATGTGGTCATGGTGTAGCATTTGATTATTAAATTTTTTTTTTTCAGTTTTGATTGTATTGACCGCCTAGGATCAAGTCTTACGCCCTCTATGTCTCTTTTGATTAGTTAAGTTGGTGCCTCGGTGGGGCCTCATTGCTCGGATCTTTTCATTACCTTCATAGGGATAACCGTTGAGCCTCATGACCCGACCCGCAATAACGCAGTAATTTTTGTATCCAAACGATGGCCAAAAACTTCACCCGATTTATAAATAGCGGCTAGTGTGCAAGATCCTAAATGATAAAAATTAGAAAAAATTTTACACACTAGGGGTACTACGCAAGTATACGTATCGCTTCAAATAATATAGAGTTTTCTTTAAGAACCCCAGTATCGATCCCACGAGGAAGTGAAGTAAGAAGTCTTTAGTCAAATTCTAGTCTACTACTAATAGTCCTTAGTTTGGAATGTCGATTAAAATTGTGTTTTATCTAGCAACTATTCCTAAATGCAAGTGTTAAATGTAAAGATAGTAACTATATCTAAATGCAATTAATAATTCTAAAGATAACCCTTTTTGGATGAATTGGTTTGGAGAATTTTGAGATATTAAAAACTACTATTCTTATGTAATGAAATAGATAATGTATAGGATTGAGATGCATTTAATATTGTATGTGCCAAATAGGAGCAATCATATTCTTTACCCTTTGGTCCATGCATAAAGAACATCGACTAATCCTATGCTCAGTTATCGAATCCGTGCTAGGTCGGGAGGATACCGCTGCCACTTCGGAGCTCCCACGTTCCCCTCGCCCGAGGGCTAACATCTACACTTCAAGACTCTAACGATAGGACCGAATTGAGGATTTTAGCTTCGTCACTCTAAAATCTCCAATTCTACGCCCGATAATTATATTTCCCTATTTATTCGCATTCAATCCACATGAACTTCACCATCCATGGAATTTGAATGTGGTTTCACTTTGTTGAGAATTACTCCGCCCTTTCGGATTCGATGCAATTACAACTAATTTTAACACTACAATGGGCCCTTATTGCAATGTAAATGAAGTGCAAGTAAAAACCATCACATTTATAATTAAATTTACTTTTACCATGCATCACAAAATCCTAAACATGATTTATACTCATTACAAAAGAAAAGTAAAAGGAAAATAATGGCATAATCTTCTCATGTCGCTATTTCCAAAGAAGAAGAATAAGTAAGAGAGATACATCACAAAGCACGAAGAAAACATAAAGGAAACTTCATTTAACAAAAGCAAATCCACTAAATAAATGTTTACAAAATTATAAGATAATGAAGAACAATACTTAGCTTTTTCCCCTTGAAAGAAAAACGAAGATCTCTCTCATAAAGTCTCCCAGCGATCCATGCAATGCTAGCGAAATCCCTTACAAATTCTCTCAAAATCTCCTCTCAATATCTCCAAATGGGTAGAAATCTACATTTCTACTCTTAATCTAAGAATCCTAAATGTTCCTCTAAGTTTTTCTCTCATTTCCTCTATTGTTTTTTCTCTTTTTTTTCTAACATATATTCGTCATTTTAAAGAGTATGGACTAAGTTTGAAGAGTTTCATTAAGCACCACTTCGAAAAAGCGTCCAAATACGTCGAATATTGGCCCAAAACCGCCAAATGTCAGTTCATGGTCGTCCGGGCCGCTGTCGGCGGGTTCGAGCTCGCTGTCGGCGAGCTTTTCGGCATTTTTCAGTGGTCTCGGGAAAATCTCGCCGTCGGCGAGCAGGCTGCTGCGCGGCTCCACCGTTTGGCTCCGTTTGGCTCCGTTTTAGCTCTGTTTCGCCCCATTTCAGTTGTGTTGCGTTCGTAACAGATAGCCCTACAAAATAAGCATAAATGTCGGCATATTTTTAGGTTTTGGTGTTTTATTTGAAAAAGGGGGGTCGCCTACAGAATTGTCGGCGAATTTTAATTTAATTTAAATAAATAATTTAAATAGTAATATTTGATTTTGAAAATAATTTTAAATTTGGAAAATTTTAAGATATGAAATCAAACTAATCTCACATCCCGAATAGCTTATATAAACGAGCACCGCATCACAAGCCATGTATCTATCCCGAAGAATAGACATATTGCTTGATGATGGGGCTCGATTAAATAAACTAGAAGATTTGTGACATCCGTCTGATCTGCGAACCAATTTTATAAACCGACAAATTCCCCTGTCTAATATGAAAACATTAAATAGGGTTTATATTACCTGGGTTCTTAAAATTCCCTATAAGGGCAAGCCCCTATAGTTAATTACATCTTAAGTGACGGGAGTCACCTAAGAAAACTCTCGATAATAATCGGTAGTTCCGCTCTCAAGAATTTCAAGGTTTAAGTTTTCAATGGATTGAGTTTTGGAATTTCAATAGGGAATGGATCAAATTTAGAGCATTATATTTTGGGAATCCGAAGGAAGAAAGGTAGGAGAAATCACGGATTCGAAGCGAACTTCGATAATTTCCCGACTATCCTATTGTTTGGCTTGAATTTAGGAAGGTCCTAATGTTTATTTAATGTTTTGATCTTGCCAATTTTAATTAATTAGGACTTATATTTGTATGATAAAATCATACAAATAGCCTCGAAGATGTGAGGGTTTATGTCGTATCGGACGACTACCTCGGAGTCCTAAGACCGGTTAGGGCTTAATTTACATGACATGATCATGCAAATGCCTAACGAAGAGTTGAGGATTTATGTTGCACTAGGCAAACTACCTCGAAGTCCTATGGCTTGGTTATTTAATTCTAAGGAAGTTTTGCTGAAGTAGATCCCGCCATGCTCCGAGCTCCTTGTTGTTGCAGAGGTTTAGTTTTAGAAGTCATAAATCAGGAGATGAGAGAAGTGTTTTGGTTTAGAGAAAATCTTAAAATCCAGGTGTTTTTTTAATATTTTAATTAAACAAATCTTAAAGTTGGTTATAACAACACCGGTTAAGATCCCACGGTTCCATCCTTCCGGCATCGTTATTTTTATCGGATTCACTTAGTCCAGATGAATTTGCTAAACTCAACTGAATGAGTTCCACACTTTCATTTAGGCAGTGGGAAATCCCGTTAACAACACCTAGGTTACATCATCCGAGGTATTCCCGATCATCCAACAAGACGTTTTAATTTAGTTGTAGTTGTAGTTTTGTTGTTCGTTTTGTGATTAAATTTTGAGTTGTCTTATATTTTGAAATGTTGTGGCGGTGAATTTTATCTTGTAATGATTTTTAATTTAGTTTTGGTTTCAGTTTTAGGGACTATCCTAAAGGTGTAGGTTTTCATGCAACAGTTGTTTATCATGCAAGAAAAGTAAGTGCGATGCGATTAAATAAATTGCAATAAAGTAAATTGCAATAAAATAAAAGCGTACTGGAGGGTCTTCCCGTCATCCCAAGTCGCACTTAAAACACGGTTAGAATATTTAAGCATTTAAAACAAGTTCCTAGGTAAAGCTAAGGGAAGGGTTATAGTTTTCACCAAGATCCTAATCCTATAGCTAGTCATCTCCTATGACGTCCGGATTCTTGTATTTTGGTTTGAGGACGATTTTCTTCATCGAAGAACAACTAAGTTCAGTTGTTCTTATAAATATCTTGTCATATCGAGGAAGTGCTTAAGACGAATCTTAAACATCTTTTCAATATTTCTAGGATTGTTTTAAGTCCAAGAGAACTTAATTATACGAATGATTTAATCGTCCGGGAGTTCAAGTTTGTTGTCTTGCTCAGTGAACTAGGACATTTGAATATCCTATGAATGAAGTAACACTTCACTTAACGCTCCTTTTAAGAGTTATGACATCACGAGCTTTTGAGGGCAAATGGATGTTCAAGTGGTTCATGATTTGATTTTAGTTAATGGATTTAAGTTTGGAATAGTGTTCAAGTTATTTTAGATTTACTTTTGAATTCTTCATGTCTTAAGTGATGTTATATTTAATTTAATTTAATTTAATTTAATCTAACTTAATTTTATTTAATGTGGTTTAAGTTAATTTAATATAATATGCTTTAGCTTAATTTGATTCAATTTGATTTAATTTAATTTAATTTAGTTTTAATTTAATTTAATTTAATTTAATTTAATTTAATTTAATTTAATTTAATTTAATTTAATTTAATTTAATTTAATATGTTTTAATTTAATTTAATTTAATTTAATTTAATTTAATTTAATATATTTTAATATATTTTAATTTAATTTAATTTAATTTAATTTGTTTTAATTTAATTTAATTTAATTTAATTTAATTTAATTTAATATATTTTAATATATTTTAATTTAATTTAATTTAATTTAATTTGTTTTAATTTAATTTAATTTAATTTAATTTAATTTAATTTAATTTAATTTAATATTTTATTTTAAAAAGGTTTGCTTTAAATAATTTAACTTTAATTTAATTTAATGATTAAGTCTTTTAGCATTTTAAATTTAAACTTGGATTATCATTTTAATTAGGAATTAAATATTATTGGGATGATTAATTTAGGGATTCTTAAATTAAAGAGCAAACTTCTTCCTAATAACATCCCTATTTTAATAATTCCAATTTTATTATTCTTCCAAATTTAATTAATTATTTTAATTAAAGTTCATTTCAATTATTGTTGAATTGTTTAATAGGTTTCTACCCTTTAATTATTTAAATTTCAATCATCCAAATCAGATTAAGATCAAATATTTTACCTTTTCATTTTCTTAAGCCTAAAGTTTTAATTAAGGGTTAAAATTTTAATTACCATTTTGCCCTTCAAGCTTAATAATTTCATAACTCATTAAATTGAGCTCAAATGAACTTGAAATTTTTATGTGGCTTCACTCATATGTCAATGAAGACATTAGAGGAGAAAATATGATTTTTCTGTATTTAATTTATTTATGTAATTATTTTTGGTAGAAAATAGAGATTTCCAAGGAAAATTTAATAATATGACCAAGGGAAAGTTTCTGTCCTTAAGAAAATTATGGGACATTCCTAATGACCAGAGGACCACTTGGACCAAGTTTGGTGAATTTTTGAATTATATTATTTTTATTATAATTATTTTGAGTTTTGGAGTATTAATTAATTTAAAAATAAAATAAAGTTTAAAAAATGAATTTTATATTTTTCAAAAATCTCTCTGATATCAAGGAAATCATAGAATCAGTTTTTATAATTTTTTGATTTTTTTTTGATTTATTAGAATTATTTTAATGGAAATGCTAGAAAATACATTTTTTTTTATTTTAAAATTACCCTAGGGCTTTAAAATTTAATAACTCATCATAGAGACCTAGGAAAAATATGGGATTTGTTCCTAAGTGACTAAAATTCAAAATGTGACATTTTGGTGAATTTTATTATTTTTGTGATTTTTATTATTTTTTTAATTATTAAAATATAAAAATAATACAAAAAATCAACTTTTTTGGAAAATTGAAAATTTAATTTTCTTAAATTCCACTAATATCAGAGAGACTCCAAAACCAATTTGGTGAATTTTTGAAAAGTATTTTGAAAGTTATGAATTTTCAAAGTTTAAATTGGCTAAATGGCTTAATCAACCCATTTGATAGGGCTAACCAAACCCAATTGACTTCAAATTTTATGGTGGGTTCCTCTGATCCTAAAGGTCAGTGGAGAATTGATTTCAAGTCAATTTGATGTATGATTAGCTCTAATTAATTAAGAACCTATTTAGGGTGTTTAAGCCAATTAGGGTTATTCCAAGTGAATTAATTCAAAACCTATTTTTCCTAGGGTCCTCTGGTCATAAGAAACATCACCAAATTTTCCTAGAATTTATTTCACAACATGCTAATTATTGGATTTAAAATACTCAAAACAGTAACATGAATTTGAAAAATCAATAACTTCTCATAGGGATGGCCTCTGACTTTGGAAAATTCTGGGAATGTTCCCAAATTCAGAGGCTTCAAAAGCCCTATAGTCTCATGCCATGGTGAATTTCCTATATGCATGGAGAATTAAAACAATGCAGAGAGTAAATAAATTATTAAAAATAAAATACTTGATGAAATTAAATGATTTCTTTTCCACATTATTCTCCTCTGTTCACTGAGCAAGAGGGTATTTTTATTTTATTTTTAGGATTTTTCTACACAAAGTTATGAATTTTCAAAGTTCAGGGAATTAAATAAATCAGAAAAATCCCTAATTTTCTATTTAAAACGGCGGCGCTGACTCATCCTAGGCAGCCCCGAACGCACACGCGTCGCCTCCTGATTCGGCGCCGCCTTCCGACTCAGCGCCACGCGGCCCGCGGTTCATGTATCATCTCCTCGTCCGACGCCATCTGAGCCGTCCGTCCGCGCGTGTATTAAATGAACGGCATCCGTTCATCGTCCCCAAGCCTCCTAGCCCGAGAACCGTCCACACTAAAACCCTAAGAACTCACTCATTTCTCAACGGATTTTCGTGTTCTTATGCTCTATGGATTCGTCTTGAAGAGACGAATACATCTATATGGTGATCATGCATTGAAATTAAAGCATTTGAAATGGAGAATCTCCAGAAGCTCAGGATAAAGAGTTAGCTCATACCTTTGCTCAGAGAAGTGTGGCTTCAATCTGAGGGTTGTGTCACCTTCGATTGGATCCCAGCAAGCTCCAGATGAAGTCTCCTGGTCTGGTGAATTGCCTAGGTATGATTTCGACCAAGCCCGATCACAAAGCTTGGAGGCTGGAGCAACTGGGTGGCCTGGAGATGGGGCTTTCAGTGGGAAGCTTCTCCTCTTGGTCCAGTGAAGGTGTAGGACCAGTCAATTTGAGGATTGGCTCACTGTGGCAAAGTGTCCTGGTTTTGGATGAAATTTCAGTTGAGAAATTGGATTCTGTTAGTGAGGATTAGGGCAAATTGACACTGGGGATCAACTGCTCTAAGTATGGAGTAGTGGTTTGGAACAATTTTGGCGAGTTTCGGCAAGGTTTGTGCAACTCTCTTCCATGGCCGCGAGGGGGTCGAGTTTAAATAGAGGTGGCTGGAGAGCCTCACAGGGATGGCCAAGGGTTGGGATCAGCCTGCTCTGGGCATGGGAAGAACGAGCTATGGTGGCCATTGGGCATGGGGCGAGCTCGAAGAAGGTGGAATTCCAAAGTTTGGCTCCTCCCAAGGTCTCGCCATGGTGTTTTCCGGCGACCTGGTGGCTGGCCGGCCAGGCACTGGTCACCATCTTGTTCAGGTGGGTCAGAGCTGGGGTTTAGTGTAGGCAATTGGCAAATGCCATGTGTAAAAGGCTTGGATTAGAATGGAATGGGAGAGGGCTCATTTTGGCTCAAATTGGTCAACCCATCCAATTGGGCTAGGTGCACCACCCAAGGCTTGGTTTAGGTCGAGAGAAAGTGATTTGGATCAGCTTGATTAGTGGGGTCAAGTCACAATCCAAGTATAATTAAGTTTAAGCATGGTTTAGTGGAGTCATGGTAAGTGGTTAATCACTCTTAAGAGAGTATGGAAAGGGCCTCCTCCTCTTGCCATCTTGGGTATGGTGAGGTGGAAAGTAGATTCCATGGCTCTTATGGCTCCCATGTGGCTCATGCATGGCTTCATGGCTCATCTTTGGCTTGGGAAAAGTTAAGTCAATTTCATGGAAATGGATTTAAGAAAAATTTTGGTATTTTGATGGGAATTTGTATAGGGCTTAATTTGGAATGGCTTCATGATGAATTTTCGAACTTTGGGATTGATTTTAATTAATGGTATGATGAGAAGAATTTGTCATATGGGCTTTAGCATGAAATTTGGGCTGTTTAGGAAGGTTTAAGAAGGTGGGCTTTTGGTTTAAAAAAATAAATTTATGGATGGGAATTTTATGAAGAATTGGGCCAAACAAATGTTACGATTGGTTTATGGATGTTCCATGAATGGTTTGGAGTCAATTTGGTGTGATTTGGAATTGAATTGGTTTGAATTTGGGTTCATTTGGTAAGTGGGCCGATGTAGGTCAAATTGGGCTAACTTGGGCGAATGTTGGGCTAGGGTTGAAATTGATGTAAAATTAATGTTGGGAAATGTTTATGGGAGTGTTTCAAAGAGGTTTTGGCTTTGGTTGGGTTTTGATTTTGGGGTTTGGGTCTATTTGGGCTAGGTTTAGGTTTAGGTCAAAATTGGGCCTTTTAGCTTTGGGTTGAATTTGAGTGGGGTTTGGGTCTAAACTTTGGGCAAATCATGTTACTGTTTTGTTTATGGGGATTGTTAAGGAAGGTTTAGAAAAGATTTGGGGTTAATTGGAGTTGAATTGGATGAGTTTGGGCTAAGTTTGGGTCATGGGTCCAAATTGGGCTTTAAGGCCAAAAGTGAAATTGGATCCAAATGTCAATCAAATTGGACTTGGATTTGGTCTAGATTGGTGTTGGGGATGTTGAATTGAAGTTTAGAATTGAATTGGACCAGAATTTAGGTCAATTGGGTAGGTTTGGTTTGACATTGGGTTCATTTTGGGTTAAAATGGGTCAAATTGGGGGTTTTGAAAAAAGTGGGGTAAATTGACAAAATTGGCCCATGGTGTAGTTGAACAAAATGAAATTGGGAATATTTGGGATTTTCTAGGAATTTTCTGAATTTTTTGATTTTTTGGCTAAGAGGGGCATTTTGGGTATTTGGAGGGTATTGGGAGGTATTTTTGGAATTTTTGGTATTTTTGGCTATGGATGATCAATTTGAGTGGTGAGGAAATGTTTAGGATTGTTCTTGAGGATTTTTGGGTGATTTAGGTGATTTTTGCAAATTTTGGGTGGTTTCAAGGTTATTGGGTAGGCTAAGCGGGTGTAGGGTCCCGGGGGTCAAAAAATTAAAAATTTGGAAAATTGAAGGTTGGGTGAATGTAAGTGGAATGAAATCATTTTGGTTGAGCCATGAAGCCACATCAAGCCCACATGAGCCATGAAGGGACTCATTTGAGGCATCCACTATGTTGTTCCTAACCCTCTTAGCCAAGGGCTTAGGGGTTAAGAACCATCCATGTGAACCACCTGCATGAGTCAGGAGGTCAAATTGGGTATGGGTGTGGTTTTAAGAGGTGTGTGAAAGTGTAGTGTATAGGTGTAGTGTGTGTGTGTAAGTCAGCCCCTTCACCAGACCAGGCCACCCAGGGCAGTCCTAAGGCCAAAGAATCCTATAGGAACTCATCCTTTAAACTTCCCACATTTGATTTCAACCCTCTAAGTGATTAGGGGTCTACAATCAAGTTTGTGGACTTTGCAGGGAGTTAGGAAGTGGTTTGAATTTCTAAGTGGTGGGTCCCAATTCTAATCCTCTAGGATAGTCAAAGGAAAAGCCTAAGGCTAGATCCTAAGTACTAAAGAGAAGAAGAGAAGACCTCACCAAAAAAGAGGTCAACAAATGGACCCCCAATAGGTGTGGTGTGCTAACCAAGCACACCACGCGTATTGAGCGTTGACCGAAAAGATCAACAAAACCAACACGGATGTCCAAGTGACAAACTTAGGACGAAGTAGAAGAATTTCCGTCGGGGAGTGTCAAGTATATCTCCGAGACCGGAGATTCCTGAACTCTCGCCTGGGGAAAGGAAAAGGAGGTGAGTCCCAAATCACATGATCCGGGGAATTTCGATTTAGATTTTCGTTTTGTTTTAGTTTAAGTTTTGATGTGTAAGTTTAGATTTTGAGTTTCAATTTAGATTGAAGTTTGGTTTAAAATCAATTTGAGGAAATTTGGATCTGAAGTTTGGATTCGAAACGAGGTTCCAATCCCGGGATTGTGGAGAAAACTGGAATCGGGGTACCAGCCGCAGAATGAGAATCAGAGTTTAAGTGTTGATTGAAGGGGATGAGAATCAGAATTTAGGTACTGATCTCGAAAGTTTAAAGAGAACTGGAATCGGGTTCTAGTCTCGAAGGTTTAAAGAGAACTGGAATCTGGTTCCAGTCTCGAAGGTTTAAAGAGAAATGGAAGCTGGTTCCAATCTCGAAGGTCTAAAGAGAAATGGAAACTGGTTCCAATCTCGAAGGTCTAAAGAGAAATGGAAACTGGTTCCAATCTCGAAGGTCTAAAGAGAAATGGAAACTGGTTCCAATCTCAAAGGTCTAAAGAGAAATGGAAACTGGTTCCAATCTCAAAGGTTTAAGGAGAAATGGAAACTGGTTCCAATCTCAAAGGTCTAAAGAGAAATGGAAACTGGTTCCAATCTCAAAGGTTTAAAGAGAAATGGAAGCCGGTTCCAATCTCAAAGGTTTAATGAGAATTGGAAATGGATTCCAATCTCAAAGGTCTAAAGAGAAATGGAAACTGGTTCCAATCTCGAAGGTTTAATGAGAATTGGAAACTGGTTCCAATCTCGAAGGTCTAAAGAGAAATGGAAGCTAGTTCCAATCTCAAAGGTTTAATGAGAATTGGAAACTGGTTCCAATCTCAAAGGTCTAAAGAGAAATGGAAACTGGTTCCAATCTCAAAGGTTTAATGAGAATTGGAAACTGGTTCCAATCTCGAAGGTCTAAAGAGAAATGGAAACTGGTTCCAATCTCAAAGGTTTAATGAGAATTGGAAACTGGTTCCAATCTCGAAGGTCAAAAGAGAAATGGAAGCTGGTTCCAATCTCAAAGGTTTAATGAGAATTGGAAACTGGTTCCAATCTCAAAGGTCTAAAGAGAAATGGAAACTGGTTCCAATCTCAAAGGTTTAATGAGAATTGGAAACTGGTTCCAATCTCGAAGGTTTATTTGTGTGAAGAGGGACCCAGTCTCATGCCATCAGAACCAAATCAGAGGAAGCTCATATCTCCGCGTCAATAGACCTGATCGATCTCCATACAGGAAGGAAGGTAGGCCACAAAAGTCGAAATGATTTTGATGTGACGAAAAAAAAGTTTAGGGTTCTGAAATTGAAGTGTGGGTCTCTTGTGAGGAAGAGTTGTCCCAACAGAGAAATTCACAGACTTCTCGAGATAAAGTTTCGATTTGGAGTTGATTTGAAATGTTTGAAAAGATGAATTTATGAGTCGGATCCGATTTGAGATTCATTTTCATTCAGTTTGTCCTTTAACTTTCCAAATTGTTTTAGATATGTAGTATTTAATGTTCATGTGAATTTTATTTAGCAGTTCACGTGGATTTTGAAGTTATTTTTATGTTTGGATTTTTTAAGGAAAAATAATTCTCATTTATTATTTATATTTTTATATTTTTTATTTTTATTTTTTTTATTTTTAATTATTATTTTATTTATTATTATTTTTTCTTTTGTCTCTTTGTTCGAAGTTCGTTTGACTTTAATGGCGTTTCCAGATCAATTTGCACAAAAGAGGTGAAGGCCAAAAATGTGACATCATCACTTTCATTCCAATCATGTTGAAGATACATCATACAACTCGATGCGGAATACATCTCATACAATCCATATAGACTCAAAACGGACTATGTATGATCTTTGTCGATCCATCCAAAAAAGGTATCCGTCAAAAATCCATGTACGAATAGTGAGGTACATGGTCGATAACATCACCTTCCAAGCCATCCTTGGCGAGGATGCCGTATGGATGTACGTTGGAGGTGTGATATTTTCCATGTAACTCGCGGCTCGTAAGGTCGGAGGCTCTCCAGCTCCGGGTCCGGTGGAAGTGGTAAGGTGCTTTCCTGTCGTCCATCCTTCGAAAGTAGCCGAGATCCGCTTCACTGGTACTCCCGGTATGCAATGTTTAGCAGCATCCGCTCCGTTGCCCTTCGGTATCATGACGGAACCTACCGGTAATGGTATCTTTCTCGGCCCTCGGAACTCACTCGGGCTCGCTATCCGGAGGTCGGATCCGAACATGATATTACACTCATTCGGAAAAGAAACTGTGCGAAAGGTCCGACAAAGTCGTGGTGATCTATGTGCGGGGGTATGCGATCACCCTTCTTGTAAATATTAATGATGCAGCTGTTGGGTATGCAATCTGCTGGCAGTACCCTCCATGTTATCATTCTCTTTACCATCCTTTTAATGACTAATGGCATTGGATCCACTTGGCCATGATGGAGTATTCCCGGTGGGTTTCCCTTCCTGTCTTCTGCGAAGTTGTAGCAGCTTCCACATTGTATTGTAATTCTCCCCTTCCCCGGCATCCATCTCCGGGGTTCGAGTAAGTGTTTTCTCTTAAGCGACTCGCTCGGCCCATCTTTTTCAAATCCCGGATGCGGTCCACGATTTGTTGTTGTTCGTATTCGAGAACACGTCCGTATGTAACTCGAGGCCTTCTAGTATATTGATCCTCCCGCCTCGATTCTCTCGAAGTATTCAAAAGTTTTCTTCCGGACATTTTGTATTCTTTCTAGCTCGTATTCCGGGATAATTTGCAAATGGCGAGGCTCGGTGACGTATTGTGGGATATATGGCTCGATCCCTTCACGTTCTCCCGCATACCTCGGCTCCTCGGGGATGATGTCCGTCGGGACATCCTCCGGGGTTGCTTCGCAACAAGGTCATGCATTACCGGTGGCTTTGTCCGGTGGCGTTGTAGCCTTCTTTCTTCGTTCTTCTCAAGATTTCCCTGGTTTCTTCGTTATCCTCGGAGCTGGCCTCCTTCCTTCAGGTTCCTGGCGAACCGGTATCCTTGAAGTATATGCACCGGCAGTAGCAACTGTCTCGTCGCGCTGGTCCGCTGCTAATTTAGTTAACATCTTGCGGATACGGCGATTTTTATTTCTTCGTTGAGTTCGTCGTGAGAGTAGCTCTTCGTATTTCCGAATTCACGTGGGCGCGGCGCCGACAAGCATCGCCTCTGCTGTAGCGACTACGGACTTGATTCTCTTGTCCTCTTCGGTGTTTGTTTTTCTTTTCTTCTGCTTGGATTGGTGGCTTGGGCCACCCACTTTCATTCTGTCCGACTAGGCGGTTCCTCTCGGTCAATCGGGACCCAGTCACTTTCCTCGTATTGCAGGCATGCTGGTGCGAAGTCTGAGTCAATCTCTATTATCGCTCCATCTTTCATCCTCTTTTCGTCGAGTGCAAGGCTTACGCCATTTCTAAAGTTCGGGACCAACCGCCCGTTCGACATTTCCCTGCGAAAAGACAAGGAAAAGGATCGGGGGTCGTACTAAGAACAAGAACATTAAGAAAATGTTTATTAAAGACGTGTTTTTTATTACTTTTGTATTTTTCAATTTAACGTGAATGAAGTGGGATAAGATCGGGAAAGAGATTTTGATTTGGAAGAGAGAACAAAGAAAACTTTATTATCATGATTTTATTTATTTTAGCACATTTTTATTATTTTTGAGTTCGGACTCGAGTCATAAGTAATTACTTCACCCGTGCTTCTAGGGATGAAGGATTCATTCCTTCGAAACATCGGGTAGCGTAATACTTCTTCAAGTATCGTCCGTTGATCGGAAGCATATGTCGTTCTCCTTGGCGATTCACTAGCGCGGTAGGAGCCTCCGAGTAGACCGCCTCGACCACCAAACGGTCCTTCCCAAGTGGGTTCAAATTTTCCTCCTATCTTGCGGTGTGCAAGAATAGGTCTCTTGAGAACGAGAACTAAGTCACCAACTTTAAAGGTTCTTGGGCGGACCAGTCTGTCATGAGCTTGAACCATCTTAGCTTGGTATAGTTCTAAATTCTGCTGTGCTGCAAGTCTTTTCCCTTCCAGGCTTTCCAATTCCTCTAGTCGTAATTTGGCATTCTCTTTTGTCGTGATTTTGTTTGCAACTGCAATTCGAGTGAAGGAAGATTTGGACCTCTAAGGGTAACACTCGCCTCGGACCCATACACCGGAGCGTAAGGTGTAGCTTGAGTAGGAGTTCGAAGGTTGTCCGGTAGGCCCATAAGGCTTCTAACAATTTCTCGTGCCAATTTCTCTTATTGTCGTCCAAAGTCTTCCTTAAAATTTGAACGAGAGTTTTATTAAAAGCCTCGACGAGGCCGTTTGCTCTTGGGTAGTAAATTGTTGAGTATCGCCGGTCGATTCCGTGTCTCACGACAAAATTATTGATTTGCGTGCTTCCGAATGCCGACCCATTATCTGAGATGATCCTACGCGGCACTCCGAAACAGTAGACAACTTGGTTCTTGAAAAATTGTAGCACGTGATGTGCTTTCACTTCTCTAAGTGGAATTGCCTCCGCCCACTTGGAAAAGTAATCTGTAGCCGCAAGAATGAAGCGATGTCCTTTTGAAGACGGTGGTTCTATTGGACCCACTATATCCGTGCCTCAACATTCAAATGGCCACGACGCGATTGTCGGATGTAGCACATTTGGAGGTTGGTGTAGAACCACTCCGTGCACTTGGCAGTGACGGCTCTTGGCGATTTTCATGCGGTCGGTCATCATCGAGGGCCGGTAGTACCCTAGTCTTTTAATTTTCATTTTCATCTTCGGACCCGGTCGAGTGAGCGCCACGAGTCTCGAATGCACCTCTTTAACGATTTCACGGGCCTCGGACCCGCTTAGGCACCTTAGCCACATTTGATCAAAGCACCTTCTGTATAATGTATTGTTTATTAATGCGTAGGACGAGTTCTTTTCTTGATACGATGGGCTAACGACCTATCGTCCGGTAGTTTTCCTGTTTGCGGGTAGTCTATTAATGGTTGTCGCCAATCTTACTGTGTTTTTACATCACCTTGCCGCAATTGATCCTTTTTCTTTTCGATTTGTGTATTGTGTCTATGTCGAGCTGTGATAGGACCTGACGTCCGTGAACTGACACTTCCACTGATTCATCTTGTAAACAAGAAAATTCTTTTGCGAGACGGGCTAGTGCATCCGCTAAAGCGTTTTCTTTTCTGGGAATTTTGTAGATTGTCACATTTGGAATCTGTTCCAACAGCTGTATGGCATACTTGGAAGTATTGCTCGAGTCTTGGTTTTAAAATTCTGTATTGTCCGATGATCGTTGAATGATTAGCTGCGAATCCCCGTAGATGTTGATGTCCGTTATACCCATTTGAATAGTTAATTCCAGATCTCGTTATGAGGGCTTCGTATTCCGCTTCGTTATTTGTACACGGCTCGTTAAGTGGTAGGAGTATCTTAACATCCCCCGCTCCGGTGTTATAAAGATTAGTCCGATTCCTGCCTTACCGGGCACTTTCACTTGCGATTCTTCGTCTTTGTGTGTTGAAGATGCTCCGTCGAAATATAATTCCCAACGTCGATCATCGGGGTCTTCTAGGTTCATTATTTGTTCATCCGGCAAGTCGTCATTGAGAGGAGATTCTGCCGGCAAAGGGTGTCTCTGCGAGGAAGTCTGCTAAGACTTGTCCCTTTACGGCACGAAGAGGCACGAAAGTTATATCGAATTGCAATAATATCATTGACCATCTGGCAAGTCTGTCGGAAAGCGTTGGACGGGTCATCAAGTATTGCAATGGATTAAATTTCGAGATCAGGTTGACCTTATGAGAAAGCATGTAGTGCCTGAGCTTTTGAGAGGCGAAAATCAGGGCTAAAGAATGCTTTTTCAATTGCGGGATACCTTATTTCCGTCGGAAGTAAATGACGGCTTAGGTAGTAAAGAGCATTTTCTTTACCCTCATCATTGACCTGGGCTAACAGGGCTCCGAGAGAGTCGTCTAAAGCCGCGGTATAAAGTATCAGCGGTCTACCTGAGACTGGGGCTGCTAAGACAGGAGGTGTCATTAAATATTGTTTAATGTCCTCGAAGGCCCTATGGCATTTCTCTTCCCAAATAAATTTGGCGTCCTTTTTAACTAATGCCGAGAAAGGCTGACACCTACCTGACAAGTTTGAGATAAAGCGTCGAAGATATGCCAGCTTCCCTTGAAAAGATCGTAGTTGCTTTAAGGTTTTGGGAGGCGGCATTTCTAAGATAGCTTTAATCTTTTCGGGTCGATTTCAATTCCACGATGTCGGACAACGAATCCTAAGAATTTCCGGAGGTGACGCCGAAGGCGCATTTTAAGGGATTCATCTTAAGGATAAATTGTCTTAATCGTTCGAAAACAATTCTCGAATCATACGAGTGGTTTTCTTTTACTTTGCTTTTGATGACCACATCGTCCACGTAGCATTCGACTTGATTGTGGATGAGATCATCAAAAATTCTTGTCATCGCTCTCCGGTAGGTTGCTCCTGCGTTCTTCGGTCCGAATGGCATCACTGTGTAGCAATATACTCCGATCGGCATTCTGAATGTTGTAAGTTTTTCATCTTCTGGAGCCATCTTTATCTGGTTGTATCCTGAAGATCCATCCATGAATGAGAATATTTCATGTGTTGAAGTGATATCGATCATTAATTACGGGATCGGTGAGGAAATTCATCTTTTGGACATGCCTTGTTTAAATCTACGAAATCCACACAAATTCGATCGACCATTCTTCTTCTTGTCAGTACCACGTTGGCTAACCAAGTCGGGTATTGTTCTTCACGCACAAATTTAGCGTCTATTAGCTTTTTAACTTCGAGCTATGACTTGTTGTTCGATTTCTAGACGCATTCTTCTAGGACCTTGTCACGTTGGAACGAAGCGGGATCTACCCCTAGCTTATGGACTGCGACCTCAGAGCTAAACACGGCATCTCATCGTAGCTCCAAGCAAAACGAGTCTTTAAATTCCATTAATAACTTAATTATTTCTTCGGAGTCTTCTTTATTGAGTAAGGAGCTAACAAAGGTAGGTCTAGGTTCTTCGCTAGTACCTAAGTTAACTTCCGTTAACTCATCTATTGTAGATTTGATCTCTTCTTCGAATTCGGTGGAGCATCTCCAATTTGTAAATCTTTGAGTTCTTCGTAGTTTCCATGCGGTTTTCATTAGACTCGCAGGTGATAACCATGCAAAATTCGGTATCGTCGGCCGATCCTACCGTGCCGAATCCGAGACCATGTTTTGAATTGGGTGGACGACCGGAGTTATTCCATAAATTTTCAAAACGTTGTGATTGACCTTTTGTCCATTGTCGAGGTAAGAAACCACGCTGAATTAAATTTTGAACACAGGGAGAGTACCACTCAAAAGGCAATTCCATTAATTCTGATGAAGTAGCATCTTCAAATTGTACATTATTTTCAGTTTTGGAGGAAGGAGCACCACGGTAGAATTTGATTGGCTTTGCACCACCGTTACGTACCTCTTTGACCTCCATACCCTCGATCTTATTAGAATGGATCGGGGTCAGGGTCATAGTATGTACATAGTGGTTAATCATCTCGTACATCGATTTATATTCTTCGTTTTTTTCATCTTCGAGAGGAATCCTGAATTGCGGCTTCTTCCGACTTATTGTCGCTGCTTCTTGTTTGATTTCTTTTTCTTCTTCAGAACTATCTTCCCAATCAACATTGATGGCTGGTTTCCTCTGTCCAATCGTCCTAATGTCTCTGCCACGACCTCGTCCCCGGCCTCGACCTCGGATGCGAGTTGTGGAGAAACCTTCACCATCTCGCCGTAAGGGAGTGGTGAGTGACTGTTGGACTAGAATTTCGGGTTCTTCGTCGTCCCAAATTTCCTTTGCTTCATTTGTTATGGTATCTCTGGAGAAGATTGTTTTCTTCGGAGGTGCATAATAAGCTGCATCTTCATGGATTCCAATTTCATGTACGGAGAACGGTTGTAAGTCACCTTTAATGCACTGTTCCCCTCCATCGTAGTATTTGATGCATTGATGTAGAGATGATGGTACCATCCTGTTTTCATGTATCCACGGTCGGCCCAGCAGAGCGTTGAACGACGTTTCTGAATCAATTATGTGAAATTTCGCGGTTGTCTTTGCTAAGTCACCGGTCTTCATTAGCAATGTTATTGATCTGAGGGCTCTTTCTCCTTTCTGGTTGAATCCTCTTAATAACATTTTGTCCGCTTCGAGTTTGCGAGCATCAATTTCCAAGTATGCTAGCGTTCGAAGATTCATTATATTGATTGATGCTCCTGGATCCACCAATACTCTGGAGAGCGTAAACTTCCCAATTGTAACTGAAATGTACAAGGGTCGGTTGTGGTCTGTCGTCCCAAGTAATAGATCATTGTCCGTGAAGGTAACACCTCGTTGTTCCTTTAACGAGCAAACCTCATCTAAGGAATCTCCGGTCATTTGAGCTAAGCAAATTTACGGATCGAGTAAGGCCTTGATCGAGCTTCTCTCATCTCCTTTGATAAGATGAGAGCGTCGTAGATGCTCGGTTGGGTCGGTAGTTTCCTAAGATGGGCTAGCACGTTGTAGTCCACTTTGTTTTCATGTGCCTCGTTTTCTTCTCGAATGGGTATTTCTTCTGCCGGGGTTGGTTCTTCACGAACAACCACACGCTTTCCTTTGTCCTTTGGACCCATTCTCGGAGGTAGAACTCTTCCACTTCTTAAGTTGACTTCGTGATTTCTTCGAATTTAGCATTGAGTTTGCTGGTGTCTCCTTCTGAATTGGAATGACAAGTTCTTCAGGATTAGCTTCGGAGTCTGAAGGCTCTAACTCTATTGTGATTGGAGCTCCTCGAAACTCGCAAATAAATTCGTCGCTTGTTGAACTCTCGTAGCCTCCCTGGTGGATGTCTTCTTCATCATTGTGATCGTCGAGATTGTGTATGATTTGAGAATTGTCATTTGTATCGGAATCGACGTCCGGATTAGGTTGATTGTCGCTAGTTACGTAATCGTTAGAAACGATCAAAACGTAGCCAACGCAATAACCCTCATTATTATAAGATCCCACCGGAGTGGGCGGATAATCATACGAGTCGGAGGTTCGAGGGATTTCTCCCCGAATCGGAAACAACTATCCTAGGATAAGCGGCCCCTAGTATAGCCTTAGGAGCCTCGGTCTTCTCTTCTTCGTCAATTTTATTCTTTTCTTCAATTGTCTCTTGTTGAGGTGGTTCTTCTATCGCAAGTGATAGCGCCAACTTGACAGTTTTCGAACTCTGAATTGAGGCTTGCACCGAAGCGGTTTGGATGTGATCCAAAACCTTCTTCGAAGACTTTGTCCAAACGGTAGTCCATCCATCGTCAGTCGCATAGGGATCTATCGGAACAATGAAATCCGTCGAGATAACATTGACGGAACCTCCTTCACGGGGTTCCTTCATGTATTCTTTCGGGATCGTTATATTTCCTTTCCGGAGATTGTCGTTGAGCCAACTTTTGAAGGTAATACAATCTTCTATCTTGTGTCCAAGCATCCGGTGGTAAGGGCAAAAGTTGGGATCACCTTTCTTGTCGACTTCTTCTGGTCTTTTAGGCTCTGGCAGTTGGAAATCTGGAGTCTTCATCAGGCTGCGGAACATTTTCGGCACTGCCTCATTCTTGAACGGATACTCCCTGCTCAGGAACTCCCTAAACGTACGTTGTGGACGAGCCGGTTGTTCATACTTGTTGAGATGATCGATAGTCGGGTCGGGGTTGCGGGTAATTCGTTGAGGTTGCTTGCGGCGGTTCGACGATATTTGTATCGGTTGCTTGCCTTTATCGACTCGTTGCGACGATCCCGGACTTCTTTTCAAAAGTTTTCACGGGCTTACGTTTGTCTCGTTTTATCGGTGAAACTTAGTTGCTTCGCCTCCTCTTGCAAGCTTCCGGCCTTGCTTAACAACTTCTCGAAAGTCTTAATAGTAAATCCCTTGAGGAGAAGTGCTATCGGGCCATGGATGCTCTTAAGTAAAATGCCGACTGCATGCTGTTCTTGTAACTGTGGCTCACACTTCATACTTAGGTTCCTCCATCGAAGTATATAGTCCACCAAGGTTTCATTCGGCTTCTGCTTCTCTACCACTAAATCACCTATAGTGATGTGGTGCTGAGCTCCGACAAATCGCTTGATGAAGAGGTTCTCTAATTCCGAAAATGTCTTTACCGATCCGTTCGGTAATTCCGCATACCAATCAAAGGCGATTCTCGACAGTGCCGCGACAAATTGTCCGAAGAGTAATGCATCGCTTCCGCCGGCATTGCAACAATCGGCACGAAAATGTGCAACATGCTTGCCGAGGGTTTCCGGTTCCATCAAAGGTCTTGAACGAGAGGTGGTACAAAGCCTTTCGGATATTGGACAGCGTCGAATTCTTCGGGGTAAGGTCTACCTGTCCGAATGGATGTTCCACTCTTTGATTGTGCCAAGGCTTCTCGCACCTGCTGTTCCACCAAGCTCTTGATATCCTTTTCCGGAATCATACTTTGTGTTGCATCCTTCTTTAATTAATCATCCCCGTTGACGGATGTAATCTCCTTTCCTCCGTCTACAATGTGAATAACTTCCGGGGTGTTTCTCTTTGGGGTTGAACTCGACTGCGGAGAGTGGCTAGGGCTACGACCATCTCTTCCATCCTTTTCGCCATTTGGGCGATCGTATCATCTTTCTCTTGAAGCCGCCTTCTCATTACTTCGGCTCCTCTCTTTCTGCGGCTGCAGGAGCACCTTGTGAAGCCGACGAAGCTCGTGTTTCAACCATGTTAATTTCTGCATATTCATCATCCATGAACTCTGACGAGTCAACTTCATCTCCGAATTTCTCTTCTCTTTCCCTTGCTAGCCGACGAATATCAGTTCTTAGCTTTTCCATAGCATCTTCCAGTGGTCTTTTCTGTGCATCCTTGCAGTTGTCATGTGACAATTGTCGAGTTTCTTTCTCATGAGTCCCCTTTACTGCGGTAGCACTTTCTTCGGACTCGGAAGTCTCCCGACGAGACTTTCCTTTTCCGGTCGTTGTTTCGGTCTTAATTGGCCGGTAGTGGGACGCCATACCATCCTTCTAGCGGCGAAGGCCTAGGACCGGATGGTCCGTCGGTCGAATGCTTGGAAGGTGGTATCCTCCCTGATCTGTAAACCTGAAACAACAACAGGTGGACTAGCCTTCATCTTCTTATTAGGCTCTTCTGCAGCGATAAGCAGATTCTACTCGCGGCCCAAGATGGGATTTGGCCGGTACCCGCTCTATCCTTCTTAAAATTTCCGATACAGGGCATCTTTCTTTCCTCGCCAACTTCTCAATCACAGTCTATAGTCGGGCAAATGGTGTAACCCTAGCCCTTTTTCTTCTGTTGTCGCTATAGTATGCGGGCCGAGGTAATGTAGAGGCAATCTTGCGGACATTTTCCTCGTCAGCTGCGGCGGAAAGGGGATGGAATCTACTTCCTTCCAAAAGGGGTGTATACTCAGACAATGATATGTATTCAGGTAGTGGTGTGTACTCAGGGATTTCTTCTAAGAAAGCAACTTCAGCAGCTCTGGCCTTCCTGGCAATCTTCCGGCCTCTGTTTCTCCTCTGAGTTCGTGTTAGGGGTGGAACCCTTGAGCTGGACCCAATTTCAAAAACAGAAGGTCTTGCACGGAAATCTGTACCCTCCACGGTAACATGTTCGTTACAAATTTGAACTTCCATCCCCTTTAGTTTGGCGGGAGCCGGGGTAGGTGCAGAGACGACTAGACCAGTGGGGGTAGAGATAACGGTCCTTCTATGGACGGCGGTATTCCTCTCAGCTGGAACCCTTTGCAGAGGAGGAAACTCTTGAGTTGACTTAAGGTTGAACTCAATCATGGGTTTCTCAGTTTCTGGCACTTTGTCCATTAGTGCGAAGAGAGTAACGTTAGCGAACTTGACATTTATGTTCTCGAATCCTTGTCCAAACTGGATGATCCCATTGTCGGGCAGCTCATCCTTGTAAACAGTGAAGTCCAGTCCGTTGGTGAAGGAGAAAATCAGCTTTGGGGCTTCCATTTCTGTAGGGTAGATTCTGATTGTCAGTCCCAAGTTATGCTTCTTTTCATCAGGACGAAAAGAAAGGAATCGAAAAGAGTCCGAACACATTCTTGTTCATGTATATTTATTAAAAGAGTCATTCATTAGAGGGTTTGTTTATTTAGAACGGAGTGTTCAAAGGTGTAGAGAAGGTAATGAATCTGATTCAGAGTTGGAAAGGAAAAGAAAGTCTTATGCAAGACTTCTCGACTCGAAGGATCACTCCTAAACTAACACCTATTGGGGGTCCACCCCACCTCAGAAATGAGATAAAAGGATCTCGGAACCTCTCTGTTTAGGGGTGTCTAAACAGTGGCTCCTAGATCCAAGAGAATGTTGGCTATACTCATTCAAGGTAGAAATGAACATAGTATTCCAACGGAAAGAAGGGTAGTTTGATCCATTAGGGACATGGATACACTACCGATTTTTGAAAGCAGAACTATTTGATTAAAAATGGAGAGAGGAATTGTCCCAGCGGAGTCGCCAGAAATTGTACGGCTTATTTTTAGGTTTTGGTGTTTTATTTGGAAAAGGGGTCGCCTACAGAAATTGTCGGTGAATTTTAATTTAATTTAAATAAATAATTTAAAAAGTAATATTTGATTTTGAAAATAATTTTAAATTTGAAAATTTTAAGATATGAAATCAAACCGGTCTCACATCCCGAATAGTTTATATAAACGAGCACCGCATTACAAACCATGTATCTATCCCGAAGAATGGACACATTGCTTGATGATGGGGCTCGATTAAGTAAACTAGAAGATTTGTGACATCCGTTTGGTCTGCGAACCAATTTTATAAGCCGACAAATTCCACTGTTTAATATGAAAACATTAAACGGGGTTTATATTACACGGGTTCTTAAAATTCCCTATAAGGGCAAGCCCCTATAGTTAATTACATCTTAAGTGACGGGAATCACCTAAGAAAACTCTCGATAATAATCGGTAGTTCCGCTCTCAAGAATTTCGAGGTTTAAGTTTTCAATGGATTGAGTTTTGGAATTTCGATAGGGAATGGATCAAATTTAGAGCATTATATTTCGGGAATCCGAAGGAAGAAAGGTAGGAGAAATCACAGATTCGAAGCGAACTTCGGTAATTTCCCGACTATCCTATTTGTTTGGCTTGAATTTAGGAAGGTCCTAATGTTTATTTAATGTTTTGATCTTGCCAATTTAAATTAGTTAGGACTTATATTTGTATGATAAAATCATACAAATAGCCTCGAAGATGTGAGGGTTTATGTCGTACCGGACGACTACCTCAGAGTCCTAAGACCGGTTAGGGCTTAATTTACATGACATGATCATACAAATGCCTAACGAAGAGTTGAGGATTTATGTTGCACTAGGCAAACTACCTCGAAGTCCTATGGCATAGTTATTTAGTTCTAAGGAAAGTTTTGCTGAAGTAAACTCAGATTTTGCTGATGACGATGGCCGTGCTGCCCACCATGCTCCGAGCTCCTTGTTGTTGCAGGGGTTTAGTTTTAGAAGTCATAAATCGGGAGATAAGAGAAGTGTTTTGGTTTAGAGAAAATCTTAAAATCCGGGTGTTTTTAATATTTTAATTAAACAAATCTTAAAGTTGATTATAACAACACCGGTTAAGATCCCACGGTTCCATCCTTCCGGCATCGTTATTTTTATCGGATTCACTTAGTCCAAATGAATTTGTTAAACTCAACTGAATGAGTTCCACACTTTCATTTAGACCGACCGTGGGAAATCCCGTTAGCAACACGTAGGTTACATCATCCGAGGTATTCCCGATCATCCAACATGACATTTTAATTTAGTTGTAGTTGTAG